>OY731406.1:42511879-42825277 GCA_963425845.1 Sphenostylis stenocarpa
AGCAACCCCTACGACCACTGTCTGGTCCTTCACCACCTCTCTTTTACCTTGAACCGCGAGACCTAACCCGACCACCATGGCCTTAGTTGTGCTTCCCCAATCACCACTGCAAATCATCCTCACCATGCTTCTAAACCCAGCTATTCCCTTTCTCAGCCTTACCAGAGCCGCGTCGCGTGACTTCCTTCAATTCTACTTTTGCCCGCTACGAAGACGACACGATTACCAGCTTCGACAGCGCCTCGATCAACTCCGAGTCTGCACCGGCGCTGGAGCTTCCTCTGCTGCCTAGATAGGTTTCATGGCCCATGCTTAACCGGCTCCACAACGCCGTGAATCTCCTCCCGGTCTTAGTCGGTGCCGCTTCTTTGCTGGAGAAGGTTTTTGGAGCTCCAAAATTAAACCCACCATCCTCCGTCCCCTCACGGACCAACAACTTTCTCTTCTCTAGCAAGGAGGACGCCGACAATCGGAGGATCACGGAGGTGCTTTCACAGAGTGGCAGAAATCCCTTTCGGCGACAGTGGGCGAGAGAGATGAGACTCGTTACTGAGATAGGGGACTCAAATAAAGGAGATCCCGCTGAATTGGGTTTTAAGAAACCCTAGTATTCTCAATTTTGGGGTTCTTCTTTTTAATTAGGGATTAAGGGTTCTGTAAATTAATTAGAATCTGAATTGTTCAATTTAATTTACAAAGACTAACATGAATCAAGAATGGGTTGTTCTGATACCAATTGTTAGTAATTCATTATTATGATGTTGATTTTAACGATCAAACATAAACATAATCCCATACTCATAAATATGTTGTAAACTGAATGTGAAAGTGTGTCTGAATTAGCCATAATGATGATATCCTTGTAGAGCACTATTGATCTTATGGTCTTGTATCTGAAGAGCACTTGTATTTCCCTTTGGATTTTCTCTCTTGATGGGGATAGAAAGAAAATAACGGGACTGAGACTTACGTTCTGTGTGTGTGCTCCCAGAAGGGGACCATGACCCTTTAAATAACCAGAATTAGGTTAATTACTTAAGTTTTAGTATTTCCAATTTGACCCCTCATCAAATTAGAAATTTTTATATAGTCTCTACACAATTTTATTTTCATGACATATGTCTTTAGCCAAACTTTTTTAATTTAGTCAGATCACTTTATTATTTGGCTTAATAAATAATGACCCTAACACATTTAAATTACATGACCTAATATTTGCCAACATCTTATCATAAACTCTTTAACTCTTAATGAATAAACTATATGTTTATTCAATAACAATTAAATGAGTTTCAAAAAACAAAAAAACTCTGAATAAAATAAATGAGAAAATTTTAAACTAATAAGAGTTTTAAAATAAAAGTATTTATACTTATCACACCATTGAACCAAGATTTTCTAATAATAAGTATTATCTTTCATATATCACAATATACTAAATATCTTATCATAAACTCTTCATCTCTTAATAGATAAACTATATGTTTATTATGTCACAATTAAATGAGTTTAACAAAAAAAATGTGAACAAAATAAATGAAAAAAAATTAAATTAAATAAGAGTTTTAAAATAAAGGTATTTACACTTGTTACACCATTGAACCAAGTTTCATGTGTGTTACATGATCCTTAAAATTCGTTGGGGACATGTCTTTAGTTAAAATATTGATAATCATCAACATACTAATGTGTTTAATAACCATTTTAATTTTTTTTAACATGTTCTCTTATTACTAGATATTTAATGTGAACATTTTTATTTCAACTTTCATTCTTATTATTCATAGTCATAAATATTGAAACAAATTTTTCATAATACAACTTCAATGGCATAGTAATTGAGTCCACAATTCTAAGCCGGTTTATGGCCAATTGTTGTACCAAAGATGTTAGCTCGTTCAATGTTCTTTCAAAGTTCATATCCTCAAAATAACTTGTTTATTGGAACGACAATGATAGATCGTGAACAAGTACACCAAGTAGGTTCCCAGAAAAGAGAGATGAGTCACTAATGGACACACTTAAGTACCAATTTTTTCCTAGCCAGAACTCTCCTAGACATGCACTTTCACACTACCAAGCTATATCCAGAGTTTCCTATGAGAATGGTTTTCAAGAATTTTCTTGCAAGGATGACTTATCCAGAATTTCCTGCGAGAAGGGTTAGGGAGCACAAACAATTTTTTTTAGTAAAGCTAGAAAAAGTAAATTAGAAAAAAGAAGATATAAAACTATTTAACCATATACTATATGAGGTGGCCTCAAAACAAGAGACACACTTCGTCTCCATAGTGAAAGTAGCATCCAAGATTCGTTTTCTACTGCTTCGAGACATAACTCCATAAGTTAATGTAAACATTTAGCCATAAACTTTGTTATATCAATGTAGCTAGCAAAGCTTGAATCAAAGTAGCCTATCACTTTCAAATTATTGTTTGTTTATGAATATGAAATTTTTTGGTCTATAATGATATCTCATTATCTTCTTTGCAATTTTCCAATGATTAACACCGGGATTACTCTAATATCTTCCTAAAATTTTAACTACAAATGCAATGTTAGGTCTAATGCAAACCTGATCATTCATAAGACTTCCAACTGCTGAAACATATGGAATATTCTTCATGTGGTCCCATTCAAAATTATTTTTTGGCCATTGACTTAATTCAAGTTTACCACCCTTCACAAATGGAGCCACACTTGGTGAACAACCCTTCATGTTAAATCTCTCTAGAACTTTGTTGATATATGTCTCTTGGGATAAAATTGAAATACCTCGAGATCTTTTTCTATGGATATTAATGCTTATGACATAAGGTGTCTCTCCCATATCCTTCATATTAAAGATCTTTGAGAGAAATATTTCCACCTCATATCATATATCTTTGTCATTTGTCATATGTAAAACATTATCCAAGTATAAAACAAGAAAACAAATTTTACTCCCACTAACTTTTTGGTATATACATTAATCCATAATGTTCTCTTCAAAATCAAATGAAGATATAACTTCACAAAACTTTAAATACCATTATTTTAATCAATATAAGATTTATTAAGCTTATAAACTAAATGCTGACTATTATTATAAAAGAATATTTCAAGTTGTTTTATGTAAATCTCTTCTTCTAGATTACCACTGAGTGATTTAGTTTTCACCATATGTTTAACTCAGTTAAAATGAGTTACTAATGTCATTATTACTCGAAGAGAATATTTCTTAGACATAAGAGAAAATGTCTCCTTATAGTCTACTCCATCTCTATGAGGGAACTCATTGACAACAAATCTTGTTTTATGTCTCTTAATGTTACCTTGTAAGTCTTTTAGTTTTAAATAACCATCTACATCCAATGGATTTTACACCATTTTGTAATTCAACATGATCCAAAGCTTGATTAGACGCTATAAAATTCATCTCATCTTTTATAACATCACACCACTAATCTAATTCCTTAGAACTCGTGACTTGTGAAAATGTTTCAGGATAATTTTCGGTTCCAATATTATAATTCGATTATTGTAAATACACTTCATAATAACTAGAAATTGTCAATCTTTTGATTTTATAAGTGTTGAGAATTCAAGTGTAAGTTGAAATCCCACATTGGGTAGAAATGATAAAGTTATGTAACTTATAAGTGAGAAATACTTATAATCTACTGCTTTAAGGTTTTGGGTTGAAGGCGATATTATATTCTCTTATATGGTTGACTCATGACCCATTAGTGAGAATCTCCCTATTGTTAGCCCTCCTCGAAAATACCTAACAATAAGATCTTCTTAATGTTGCTTTATTGTCTTGATAAGGAACTTGTTGTTCAATCACTTGCTCAAAAGATTGTTTAGCATTTACTTGTTATTCCTCTTGCACTATTTTGAACTAAAGGGGTATGGATGATTAATCATGTATCATTTAATTGAAAGGATTGAACTTCACAACAATATTTTTCAAAATTAAAATTTTGAATTAAATCACTTTCACTAAGTTATTTTTAAGAACTTAGCATTTCTTGATTTCATAATTCTAGTGCTATGTGTAACATCTCATAATTGATTATGTATTTTTTTTTCAAATACAATGTATTAAATAATATTTTGATATATATATAAATAATCATAGTTTAAATTATTATTAAATATATATATATATATATTATTTAAATTTTTAGTAAGTATAGGAAATCATAAAAAAAAAATCAAAGAAGAGATAAGATTCCAAAACATTAATTGAAGGAAAAAATGATGGCTATAAATGGGAAGGGGAGGGATTACGTATGAAAAAAAAAATTGAAGGAGAAGAAAGGGGAAAAGAGGAGAGAGAGAGGGAGAAATAAAAATAATTTTAAAGGAAAAGTTTTATACAACATGTTCGATTATTAAGGTAGAGGAATGAGACATTTATCAATATTCTTCTTCATTTTTAATTATGGTTGTGGAGTAAGGTGTTCCTAACCTCATTATATTTATTCTTTATATTTTATTTACCTCCAGTTACGTACCGGTCATACTTTATATTTATTTATTTATCTTCAGTCTTGTACTGGTTCTAATTTAATTATCTCCAGTTACGTATTGGTCCTGCTTTATGCTTGTTTATTTTATCTCCATTTACGCATTGGTCTTATTTATTTATGTCTAGTTACATACTGATCATATTCGTTTATTTTATTTTATCTCTAGTCTTGCAATGGTCCTATTTTAATTATCTCTAGTTATGTACTGGTCATGTTTGTTTATTTTATTTTATCTCTAGTTATGTATAGTCCTGTTTGTTTATTTTATTTTATCTCCAGTTATGAGCTGACCCTATTTATTAATTTATATTTATATTATTATTTTAAATAATAATATCTATTTATGAAGATTTGATGATATTGTAGATGGAGGTTGGACCTTGGGGATTGAGATGAGTAAATATCAGTGAGAGAGTGATTAAAATTGAACTCATTTATCCTGATTAGTCACTACAAATTTAATTTAAATCTTCATAAATGAAATAAGTTGAGCAAGTTAAAAAATATATTTTATATATCATTATAAGATAATATTATTTTAAATGATAATTGTTCTCATTTCCTTATTGTTATTTCTTGTGCATGTTACAACTAAAATATCAACATAAATAGATGGAAGCATCAAGATGAAAGACACGTATCATTCAACTACTGTTAGAAGAAACTTTTTGTCAATTATAATAATTGTTTCTGATATAAAAATAATGTAAACTTGTAAAACTCACATCTTTGTACATATAAATGTATAAACATTTATCTCATATCTTATTTTTGTCAAGACTTAATAGAAAGTAGAAATCTCTTAACAACGTGATAAAGAAAAAAAAGGGACGCCACATTAGATGGTATCAGAGCAACGTTTCATGTGTGACTTGTGAAATGAGCCTATCATGATATCTTATGATCTTAACTTATATAATTCCAGATGACAAATAATAGGAGGAACAACGAGTTGATAGAAGCAGTACAAGTTATTCGAGACATGACCGCTGTATTGTTAAGTAATCAAAGACCTAAAGGAACCAATGGATCACAAGGTTTAGTTGAATTTAGGAGAAACAAACCTCCTCAATTTTCTGGAGGTTATAACCCAAAAAAGACTGAATTATGAATTAAACAATTGGAAAAAATATTTTGAGTTATGAATTGTCCTGATGACCAAAAGGTGAATTACGCTGTGTTTATATTGATAAAAGAGGCTGAATATTGGTGGCATAGTACTAGAAAATTACTAGAAGAAGGAAGAATAATCATTACTTGGGAGGTGTTTAGAACAAAACTTTTAGAAAAATATTTTCCCAATGATGTGAGGAGGGTGAAAGAAATAGAGTTTATGCAATTAAAGTAAGAAGGTATGACAGTAGGAGAATATGCCTCTAAGTTTGAAGAGCTAGGAAAATACTCTGCATTCTTTTATCACCCTGATGAAAGAATGAAGTGTATAAAATTTGAGAATGTACTTAGGCCCGAATTGAGAAAAGTAGTAGGAATACTATAAATTTTTTATTTTCCTACGCTTATTCCTAAGTGCAGATTTTTGGAAGTTTTGAAAACCATCAAAATGATAAACCAAAATATTTTGGACCCTAACAAAATAAAATGAGACAAAATGAAGGAAAACCCTACAACTGCCCCCAATGGAGGTCCCAACCCAGTCAACTTTCTACAGGAAATTTTAATAACCGTATAAATAATCAGCCCAAGTGTTTTAAGTGTGGACAAAATCATTATGCTAAAGATTGTCATCTTAAAGGACCTATCTGTTTCAAGTATGGAAAACTGGGTCATATATTCTCTGAATGTCGGCAACAAAAACCAAATTCTAATCCTTCTGCACCAAAAATAAGACCTCCTACAACAGGAAGAGTGTATACCATGAATGGAATTGAAGCCTCTCAGAATAATGATTTGATTCAAGATATGTGTTCATTAAAGGTAAAACTTTAAATGTACTGTATGATTCAGGAGCAACTCATTCATTCATTTCAAATGATTGTGTCCAACACCTTGAATTGTCAACTTCTTTTCTAGACACTAGTTTGATTATTTCAACTCCCACGAGTAAGTCTATAATCACCAATAAAATTTGTCTAGATTGTCCTTTGTTCATTGAAAATAGGAAATTCCTTGTAAATTCAATTTGTCTACCTTTATCTCAATTGGATGTAATCTTGGGTATGGACTGATTATCTTCCAATCAAGTCCTTTTGAATTGTACAGAAAAATGAGTACTATTTTCAAATTCTGAGAATCTTTTGAATTTCTCTACCAACTGAGTAAATGAGTATTTGAAGAACAAAATTCAAAGATATTTGTTACTATGTTCTATGGAAGTAAAAGAGGAAGTCGATTTGAAAAAATATAGCAGTTGTTCAAAATTTTCTTGAAGTTTTTCCTAATGATATTCCTAATTTACCACCCAATAAAGAGATTGAATTTTCAATAGATTTGATGCCTGGAACTGGAGCAATTTCTATGGCACCATATAGGATGTCACCTTCTGAACTGAGAGAACTGAAGAAACAATTGGAAGAATTACTTGGGAAACAATTCATTCGTCCTAGTGTATCACCTTGGGGAGCCCGTGTTTTGTTAGTTAAGAAGAAAGATGGAAATTTTAGGTTATGTGTCGATTATCGTCAGTTAAATAAATTCACCATAAAGAATAAATACTCTCTTCCAATAATAGATGATTTGTTAGATCAATTAAAATGAGCTTCTGTATTTTCTAAAATAGATTTAAGATTAGGATATCACCAAATTAGAGTAAAGGCAGAAGATGTACAAAAAACTGCATTTAAAACTAGGTATGGTTATTATGAATACCAAGTGATGCCTTTTGGTGTAACCAATGCTCCTGCAATATTCATGGATTATATGAATATGATTTTTCTTCCATTTCTAGATCATTTTGTTGTGCTTTTTATAGATGACATTCTTATTTATTCTAAAACTTTTGAAGACCATGCAGAACACCTTCAAGTTGTTCTTCAAATTTTGAAAGACAAACAATTGTATGCTAAATTGTCTAAGTGTGAATTTTGGTTAAAAGAAGTAAAATTTTTAGGTCATGTGATTTCCAAAGAGGGAGTGTCAGTAGACCCAATTAAGGTGGAAGCAATTCTACATTGGGATCCACTAAAAACAGTGATTGAGATTCATAGTTTCTTAGGTTTGGCGGGATATTATAGGAGATTCATTGAAGGATTTTCTAAAATGGTTATGCCTTTAACCCAACTCACCAAGAAAGGTCAAGCTTTTGAATGGACAGAAAAATGCGAAAATAGTTTTCAAGAACTTAATAAAAGATTAACCACTTCGTCTGTACTAGCATTACCTAACCCAACTGGACATTTTGTGATGCTTCCAAAATGGGATTAGGATGTGTTCTTATGCAAGATAGAAGAGTAGTTGCATATGTTTCAAGACAATTAAGAACACATGAGAAAAATTATCCAACTCATGATCTAGAACTAGTTACCATCATTTTTGCATTCAAAATATGGAGACATTATGTGTATAGTGGTAAGTTTGAGGTTTTTAGTAATCATAAAAGTCTTAAATACTTATTTGATAAAAAAGAGTTAAATATGAGACAGAGAAGATGGATGACATTTTTGAAAGATTGTGATTTTGAATTACATTATCATCCAGGAAAGGCAAATGTAGTAGCACACTTTAAACAAAAAATCTTTACATGTCTCTTCCTTGATGATTCATGAGATGAGTCTACTAAAGAATTCAGATAGATGAATTTATCAATTACCATGAACCCTGATAGAGTGAAATTGAACTTAATTCAAATTACTAATGATTTACAAAGACAAATCCACAAGGCTCAGGTAAGAGATGAATTTATTCAAAAGAAAAAGAAGTTGATAGGACAAAAGAATGAAGAAAAATTTGGCATAAATTAGGGATGACAAAACGGGCTAGGCCCGGCCCGCCAGCCCGCCATAATATGGCGGGGTGGGTTGGTATTTTCAGCCCACCAGCCCGCTTTGGCCCGCCCTGCCAAGCCCGTCAACCCGTCGGGCCAACCTGCGGGACGGGCGGGCCAACCCGCGACCCGCCTAATTAATAAAAAAATAATTTTTTATTGTAATAAAATTAATTATAAAGATAATATATAAAGTTAAAAATTTTAAAAAGATAATTAAAAAAGTTTCATTTTCACATAAAATATTCTCCTTCCCGAAACATAACCTGTTCTCCTTGTTTATCCTAGGCACCGATTATTTTTATCCTTATTACTTGAATTAAATGTGTAAGAATTACTCAACCAAGAATAACATGAAGTCTTATCAAATAAAAAAGATATAAGTATTTAATTTTTTCAATATAAAAAATATAAATTTTATAAGTTTAACGTTATTTATATATATATATATATATATTTGTTATTATTTATTATTATGTAAATTTTATTATTGTTCTAAATTATAATTTCTTAAAATAATGTATTGATTTATATTATTAAATTGAAATAATATATATATATTGAATTATTGACAAACAAATAATAATTTTATTATTAAATTTATTAAAAAAATTTATTTAAAAAAATTTATTTTTTTCTAAATTATGGCGGGCCAGCCGCCAACCCGCCCTTGGCGGGCGGGCCAAGGTCTACGACCCGTCATGACTATATTGGGCCAGCCCGCCCCGCCTCGCTTTTAGCGGGCCAAAGGTGGGGCGGGCCAAAACGGGGCGGGCTGACCCGTTTTGCCATCCCTAGCATAGATAAAGTATGAATTTTGAGATTTAGTGGTAGGATATGTGTGCCTAATGATGTAGATATTAGAAAGTTAATTTTATACGAAGCACATTAGAGTAAATTGAGCATACATCCAGACACAACAAAAATGTATCAAGATCTTAAGAAAATATTTTGGTGGCCTAAAATGTGAAGGAGCAAGTGACACAATATCATGCTTAATTTGTCAAAAAGCTAAGATAGAACATTAAAGGCCTGCAACAATGTTACAATCTTTAGACATACCTGAGTGGAAATGAGATAGTATTGTAATGAACTTTATAGTTAGCTTACCACGAACAATTCAAAAATTTGATTTCATATGAGTTATCGTGGATAGATTGACAAAGTCTGCTCACTTTCTACCCATTAACATTAGACATTCATTGGAAAAACTGACTGAATTGTACATAAAAGAAATTGTAAGGTTACATGGAGTTCCATCTAGTATTATTTCTGATAGGGATCCTAGGTTTACTTCTAAATTCTGGGGAAGCCTACATCAAGCCTTAAGGACTAAGCTTCATCTTAGCTCAGCTTATCATCCTCAAACTGATGGACAATCAGAAAGAACCATTCAGTCCTTGAAAGATTTGTTGAGAGCATGTGTGTTAGAAGATTCTGGTAACTAGGATCGGTACTTATCATTAATTGAATTCACTTACAACAACAATTTCCATTCTAGCATAGGTATGACACCCTATGAGACATTGTATGGGAGAAAATGTAGAACACCTTTATGTTGGTTTGAGACTGGAGAAAATTTAATCTTCTTGACATGATTCAACAAACCACGGAGAAAATTAAGATGATTTCGGGAAAAATTAATAACAACTCAAAGTCGACAGAAAAACTATACTGACAAGAGAAGACGACCCCTTGAATTCTAAGAAGATGAGCACGTATTTATGAAAGTAACATCGACAACTAGAGTTGGTAGAGTGATGAAAGCAAAGAAACTCACTCCTCGATTTATTGGTCCTTATCAAATTCTTAGAAAAATAGGTCTTGTTGCTTACCAAATTTCCTTGCCCCCTTTCCTTTTTAATCTTCATAATGTGTTTCATGTGTCTTAGTTAAGAAAATATATTTCTGGTCCTTCTCATGTAATAATGCAAGATACAATACAATTAAAGGATAACCTTACATATGAAGCAATGTCTATACAGATTACAAATATGAAGATCAAGCAACTGAGAGGAAAACAAATTCCATTTGTTTGGAATGAAATAACTGGAGATGCTACGTGGGAATTAGAAAAGAAAATCAAAGAAAGTTACCCTCATTTGTTTAGTCAATAAAAATTTCGAGGACGAAATTCCTGTAAATATGGGGGAAATGTAACATCTCAAAATTGATTATGTATTTTTTTTCAAATACAATATATTAAATAATATTTTGGGTAATTTAAATAATTTTAAAATAAAAGACTCATTTATGTAAAAATAGATAAATAATATATATATATATATATTAAAATAATAATCACAGTTTCAATTATTATTAATATATATATATATATATATATATTAAAAAAAATTGGATGAAGATAAGAATTTTATCTCCATGTTAAGAGATAAGTTTTAATTAATGATAGGAAATCATAAAAAAAATCAAAGAAGAGATAAGATTCCAAAACATTAAATGAAGGAAAAAAAATGATGGCTATAAATGGGAAGGGGAGGGATTACTTAGGAGAACAAAAATTGAAGGAGAAGAAAGGGAAAGAGAGGAGAAAGAGAGAAAGAAAGAAAGAAGAGAGGGAGAGGAAGATACAGAGAAGGAGGAATAAAAAGAATTTTAAAGGAAAAGTTTTGTACAACATCTTCTATTATTAAGGTAGGAGAATGAGACATTTATCAATATTCTTTATTTTTATTTATGGTTGTGGAGTGAGGTGTCCCTAACCTCATTCTATTTATTCTTTATATTTTATTTACCTCTAGTTACGTACTGGTCGTGCTTTATATTTATTTATTTATCTCCAGTTCTGCACTGGTTCTAATTTAATTATCTCTAATTATGTATTGGTCCTGCTTTATGCTTGTTTATTTTATCTCTAGTTACGCACTGATCTTATTTATTTATGTCCAGTTACGTACTGGTCCTATTTCTTTATTTTATTTTATCTCTAGTCTTACACTTGTCCTATTTTAATTATCTTCAGTTATGTACGAGTCCTGTTTGTTTTTATTATTATTTTATTTCTAGTTATGTATTGGTCCTGTTTGTTTATTTTATTTTATCTCTAGATATGTATCGATCCTATTTATTAATTTATATTTATATTATTATTTTAAATAATAATATCTATTTATGAAGATTTGATGATATTGTAGATGAAGGTTGAACCTTGGGGATTGAAATGAGTAAATATTACTTGATTAAAATTGGACTCAGTTATCCCGACTAGCCACTACAAATTTAATTTAAATTTTCATAAATAGAATAAAAGAAATAAGTTGAACAAGTTAAAAAATATATTTTATATATCATTATAAGATAATATTATTTTAAATGATAATTGTTCTCACTTCCTTATTGTTATTTCTTGTGCATGTTACAACTAAAATATCAACATAAATAGATGAAAGCATCAAGATGGAAGACACATATCATTCAACCATTATTAGAAATTTTTTTTTGTCAATTATAATAATTGTTTCGATATAAAAATAATGTAAACTTGTAAAACTCACATCTTTGTACATATATATGTATAAACATTTATCTCATATCTTACTTTTGTCAAGACTAAATAAAAAGTAGAAATCTCTTGAAATATGGTTAACATGATAAAAAAAAGGAACACCACACTATGAGACAGATAAATTAACCTATACCCTTTGGAGTTTTCAATATATCAAATGAACTGTTTACTGATAGTTCTAGGATCTAGTTTTTTCCCTTGTCAATTATAAATTTTTACTTCAGATAAACATTTCAAACATGTACATGTCTTAAGTTGGGTTTCTAACCTTTAACTCAAGGTGTTTTTAGAATAATCTTGGTTGGAACTCAGTTTATTTTATACACAATCGACTTAAGTGTTTTAATCCATATGAATTATAATTTGAAAGCAATGAGGGGGAGATTGATGGAAATGTCCTTACATTCCCAAGAGATTATTTTGATGATGATTCAAGCCAACTACATTCAAGTCAACACCATTCAAGATGAATTAAGGACAAACTGAATTTATGACGTTGACATTTCCCTACATGCCCAAGATATGTTTTTGATAAAGATGATAATTCAAGCAAGCCCAAGATGATTCTTGAAGACTAAATATAGTCTTAGAATACTGGATATGGAGGTACAAGTTGATGAAGTAATATTATGCATAAGCCTCCAAAGCACAAGTGTGATAAAATTCATAACATGATATTTTTCTCTGTCATAATCAATTATGATGCATCAGAAATGGAAAAATGATTTTCTCTATCATAATTAATTATACTGGTAATATAATCAATTATGACAATTCAAATTTGAAAAATATATTCGTTTTAAAGAATAAATGTTTTTGAATACATCCTGATTTTCTCTATGATATTATTAATGTCCAATGACCATTTTCTGATGCTATTTTTCTATTTAATTAAGTTTTGATGAAAAATAAAAAACACACAATTACAGAATTCGAAAATACAATTTACATTCAATCAGTTTTGAGAAAAGAATTCTGAGCAAGGCAACAGAGATATTTTACACCTTTTGATAAAACTCTCTTCTCTACTGCCTTCTGTGCTTTCATTGTTAATCACACTTGTTCTTGGAGATTGGCATTCTACAGGATTCTACAATTTGTTGTCTCCATTACCCAGGTGTGTCTGTTCTTATTTTTATTACCTTCATCCTTTTTGCATTGGTGGAAAAGGAGGTGCTTATCATTCCTAGTATGATTCTAGGGAGGTGTTCATCCTTAGTGAGATTCTAAGGAGGTGTTTTCATCCTTTGATTTGTTCAAAGGAGGTTTTCATCCCTAGTGTGATTCTAGGGAGGGGTTCATCCTTAATGGGATTCTAAGGAGGTGTTTTTCATCCTTTGATTTGTTCAGAGGAGGTGTTCATCCCTAGTGGGATTATAGGGAGGTGTTCATTCTTAGTGGGTTTCTAAGGAGGTGATTGTCTTTTTAATTGGTTCTTCTGCTGAGTTGATTGTAATTTGTAAACTGAATTTGAAAGATAGTGAATGAGGAGTCACTCTTGTGTTAAGAGTTGACTGGGAACTGGATGTAGGGTTGGCTATACCCGAACCAGTATAAATCTCTGTGTGCTCTTCTCTTTCCCTTATCTCTTTCTCTTTTCCTGATTATATTATTGCTTCCGCTTTAACAAATTATTGACTCACAAATAAATTTTTAATTTGACATCTATTTTAATTTGTGCATCTATTCACCCCCCCTCTAGATGCCATTTGTCTAACAAGTGGTATAAGAACTTGGTTAGATAAGATATTTCTAAACAATCTGTCAAGATGTCTATCCAGAATCAGGTTTATAGGGAAGGAGCTTTAATAACCAGACCACCATTATTTGAAGGAGAAGACTATCAGTTTTGGAAGGCGAGAATGGAAATATTTTTACAAACACTAGATTATGGTGTTTGGGATGCTATACTCAATGGTCCCTACATTCCGATGAGAATAACGGAGTCTGGAGCTATTCCAAAGACTTTTGATCAATGGACGCCAGATGAAAATAAGCGTGCCCATTATGATGTAAGAGCCCGAAATGCTATTGTTTCTGCCTTAACTCGTAATGAATTTTTCAGGGTCTCACAATGCAAGATGACAAAAGAAATATGGGACACTCTTGAAGTAACACATGAAGGAACAAATGAAGTAAAACGAGCACCTAAAAACACACTCATCCAGGAGTATGAATTATTTCAAATGCAGCAAAATGAAAGCATCACAAATTTCCGAACACGCTTCACACATATAGTAAATCACTTGAAAGCATTAGGAAAAAGTTTTGACAATGAGGAGTTGAACACAAAGATCTTGAAATCCTTAGACAGGAATTGGCAACCAAAGGTCACTGCTATTACAGAATCAAAGGATCTCACAAAAATGAATTTTGCTACTCTATTTGGAAAGCTGCAAGAACATGAGATGGAGCTACAAAGGTTAAAGAACGGTGAACAGAATCAAACCAAGACGATAGCTCTAAAAGTAGAAAAATCTTCACAAGACGAAAGCGAAAATGAAGGTAAGTTTTCAGATTCTGATATGTCTCTTTTTGTTAAACAATTTTCTCGCTTTATGAAGAACAGGAAAAAGAGACAACAAAGAAAGGAGAAAACAAATAAATTTCATTGCTATGAATGTGGAAAACCTGGTCATATCAAATCAGACTGTCCGGAACTTAAGAAAGAGAAGAAATATGTGAAAGAGAAGAAGAAAGAGAAGAACAATACCTATAAGAGCAAACGCAAAGCTTATATTGCTTGGGAGGATAATGATTCTTCCATAACATAAGAGAGTTCTTCCGAAAGCAGTGATGGAGAAGAAGAAGCAAATCTTTGCTTGATGACAAAAAGTGATGATGAAGTCTCATCACAGGTAAATAGTACAAATTCCTTAAATGAATATGATGAGTTATTTAAAGAATATCAAGATATGTATGAAGGTTTTACCAAGTTATCTAAGAAATACAATGCACTTAGGCAAAAGTTTAATGCATTAGAAAATACTGTTGGTATTCTTGTAAAAGAAAATGAGTGCTTAAAGAAAGATGTTAAGAAATCTAAAACTTTGTCTAAAAATAAAGAAGTTGTTAAACCTTGTGAAAATTGTAATCTTTTGGAAAATGAGATTTTCAAGTTAGAGAAAATAATAAGCAATTTTTCAAAATCTTCTGAAAATCTTGATTCGATAGTAGGTTATCAAAGAGGAAATTCTAGCAAAGCTGGACTTGGTTACAAACCTAAAGAAAGTCTAGAACCTCATAAAACTATTTTTATGAAAGAGTCAAGGAAAACAGATCTGAAACTAGTTTCAAAAACTTTAAGAAACGCATTTAAACCTTTTCAAAGAAAAACAACATGTTTTTATTGCATGAAATTAGGTCATACATCAAATAGATGTTACATAAAACATTTTGGCATATCTAATGGCAAATATGAATGGGTGCCTAAAGGAACAAAGCATTTATACATGTCTAGATGATAATTTGAGCATCTAATTGATTATCAGAACCGAAATTTTTTTTCTTGTTATCATAATCAATTATGTTGACCAACTTTGAAATTTGAAAGTTTGAATTTTGAAAATTTGAATTTATGAAAATTTGAAATTATAAAGTTTGAAATCTTGTAATTTGAGATTCTTGAAATTTGAAATTTTGCAGTTTGAGATTTTTTTTAAAATTTGCAGTATGAGATTTTTGAAATTTGAAATTTTGCATTTTGAGATTTTTGAAATTTGAAATTTTACATTTTGAGATTTTTGAAATTTGAAATTTTGTAGTTTGAGATTTTGAAATTTGAAATTTTTGCAGTTTGAGATTTTTGAAATTGAATTTGAATAAAAATTTGAAATTTGAATTTGAAATTTGGGATTAGAAATTTGAATTTGAAATTTGGAATTGGTTGGAATTTGAATTTGAAACTTGAAATTTGAAATTTGTTGCAATTTGAATTTGAAATTTGAAATCTAGAATATGAGTGCATTTGAATTTGAAAGCTACCTAAATAAGAAGACTGCAATGGAGGGAAACTACTGCATTTAATTCCATTATCTCTATAATAATTTTATTCCCCTATCTTTCTCTCTGTTCATTTGTCTTGGGTATCCTAGATATTGTTTCCTTAATATGATATTTTTCTCTATAACACTTCGTAATGCATTATCTTCTCTACCTTGATTTATGTACTAATATGCACAAATTTGTTCTCAGTTTCTATTGCAATATTTTTCATAATTATCAATGAAACATGGAGATATTTTGATGATATTAATCTGTGTGAAATAGGGGGAGATTTTTTTTTCTCTTATAATATTTTTCATAATTATCAATGAAACAGGAAAATATTTTGATGATATTAATCTATGTGAAACAGGGGGAGATTTTTTTCTCTTATAATATTTTTCATAATTATCAATGAAACAGGGAGATATTTTGATGATATTAATCTGTGTGAAACAGGGGAAGATTTTTTTCTCTTATAATACTTTTTTATGATTATCAATGAAACATGGGGAGATTTTTTGATGAATTAAAATCTGTGTGAAATTCTTTCCTATCTCTAAATTAAACAAGGGGAGTTAAGAGAAGTCTTTGCTCATATGAGTTAGGGGGAGTCTTGTTATTAATATATCCAGGGGGATATTAAGAGACTCTGACACTTGATACAAATATGTGCTAATCTGTGCTAATCTTAGAGCTGACTATATAGAGTCAAACATTTTAATTCATTTCAGGTGTTTCCTTGATCATCATCAGAAAAAGGGAGATTGAAAGCAATGAGGGGGAGATTGATGGAAATGTCCTTACATTCCCAAGAGATTATTTTGATGATAATTCAAGTCAACTACATTCAAGTCAACACCATTCAAGATGAATTAAGGACAAACTGAATTTATGACGTTGACATTTCCCTACATGCCCAAGATATGTTTTTGATAAAGATGATAATTCAAGCAAGCCCAAGATGATTCCTGAAGACTAGATAGAGTCTTAGAATACTGGATATGGAGGTACAAGTTGATGAAGTAATATTATGCATAAGCCTTCAAAGCACAAGTGTGATAAAATTCATAACATGATATTTTTCTCTGTCATAATCAATTATGATGCATCAAAAATGGAAAAATTATTTTCTCTATCATAATTAATTATACTGGTAATATAATCAATTATGACAATTCAAATTTGAAAAATATATTCGTTTTAAAGAATAAATGTTTTTGAATACATCCTGATTTTCTCTATGATATTATTAATGTCCAACGACCATTTTTTGATGCTATTTTTCTATTTAATTAAGTTTTGATGAAAAATAAAAAACACACAATTACAGAATTCGAAAATACAATTTACATTCAATCAGCTTTTGAGAAAAGAATTCGAGTAAGGCAACAGAGATATTTTACACCTTTTGATAAAACTCTCTTCTCTACTGCCTTCTGTGCTTTCATTGTTAATCACACTTGTTCTTGGAGATTGGCATTCTACAGGCTTCTACAATTTGTTGTCTCCATTACCCAGTGTGTGTCTGTTCTTATTTTTATTACCTTCATCCTTTTTGCATTGGTGGAAAAGGAGGTGCTTATCATTCCTAGTATGATTCTAGGGAGGTGTTCATCCTTAGTGAGATTCTAAGGAGGTGTTTTCATCCTTTGATTGGTTCAAAGGAGGTTTTTATCCCTAGTGTGATTTTAGGGAGGGGTTCATCCTTAGTGGGATTCTAAGGAGGTGTTTTTCATCCTTTGATTTGTTCAGAGGAGGTGTTCATCCCTAGTGGGATTATAGGGAGGTGTTCATTCTTAGTGGGTTTCTAAGGAGGTGATTGTCTTTTTAATTGGTTCTTCTGCTGAGTTGATTGTAATTTGTAAACTGAATTTGAAAGATAGTGAATGAGGAGTTACTTTGTTAAGAGTTGACTGAGAACTGGATGTAGGGTTGGCTATACCCGAACCAGTATAAATCTCTGTGTGCTCTTCTCTTTCCCTTATCTCTTTCTCTTTTTCTGATTATATTATTGCTTCCGCTTTAACAAATTATTGACTCACAAATAAATTTTTAATTTGACATCTATTTTAATTTGTGCATCTATTCACCCCCCTCTAGATGCCATTTGTCTAACAATATTTTTTTGCCTCAATCTTGATGCCACAAAATCAAATATTCTTGGTTCACATCACATCGTTTTAATCTTGCCAATATAAATATATATATATATATATATATATATATATAATTATTTTGTAAAATAATGAAATAAATACCACCACATAGTTCAAAAAAACTAACAATTTTATATTTACTTGATAATGTAAAAACAAAATCTAAATAACTAAAGTTAAAACAAAAAGGTGTTAGTCTTGAAATTAGAGATGACAGTTAAACCCGTACCCGTGGGGACCGACCCGTCCCCGCCCCGAGTTTGACGGGGAAAACCGGAGTTGACCGGGGCGGGGCGGGTTCGGTTTTCCCGCTTTAAAAAGTCGGGGCGGGCGAGGATGAGTAATGCAATCCCCACCCCGACCTCGTCCCGCCTCGACTTTATATTTAAATTTAAAATTTAAAATATTAATACTTTAAATGTATTTTCTTTTCTTTTTCTATTACATATAAGGTTATTTTTTTAATATTTCACCAATTTTTATTTTTCTTTACCCACTTTTAATTTTTTTGTCTTTTTAAATCTTTTATATCAATTAATTTATTATATTATTCTCTCTTACCTTTCTGTTTTTTACTTTTCTTTAATTTCTCCCATCAATTTATTTATTTTTTTAATCTTTTCAATCAATTTGATGAAAACAAAGTAATTTTTTTCTTTATCTTTTTATAAATATTTTACATAAATCCTAATAGTAACTAATATTATTTTATTTATAATTTATATTTATTAGGTTTTATTATGTCATATTTTTTTATCTTATTATTCTTATTTATCATATATCAAATTTTATCTTAATAAAACAATTGTATTTTAAAGGATTAAAAGAAATTGATAATTTAAACTTTTATTACTTCAAACTAATTAAATAAGAATTAACTTATTAAATATGTTCTTATAAACTATATATTTCATATTTTTAAATGACAACTTAAAAATGAATTAACTTATATATATAATTAAATGTTTGAATATAATATTATAATAATAATGTTATAATTATTCAAATATTTGAATATAGTAATAATAATAATAATAATAATGTTATAAATATTCTCTCTCTATATATAAATATAAAAAATAATTAAATATTTTTTTACATACATATTTTAATATAAATATAATAAATTAAAATGTATATTTAATTAATAATAATTATAAATTATAAATATTTATTTATATATAAAAAATACATAATAAAATTAATTTATTATAAATATAATTATCTTTTTAAAATAATCACTAGTACAAAAAACCCTTTTAACATCGGACTTTTTACATCGGTTGTTAAATAACCGATGTAGAAATTTTTTAAGGACTTTCCACATCGGTTCGGATGGGAACCGATGTAGAAAGTACCTTCTACATCGATTCCCCCATGAACCGATGTGGAAAGTACTTTCTACTCTGATGTAAAATAATTCTGATCGGTCATAAACTCATTCTGATCGATCATATCCAGTTCTGATCGGTCATAAAGTCATTCTGAGCGGTCATCTGATATACCATTTTACTTTCTACATCGGTTCCCCCATGAATCGATGTGGAAAGTACTTCTACCCTGATTTAAAATAATTCTGATCGGTCATAAACTCATTCTGATCGATCATATCCAGTTCTGATCGGTCATAAAGTCATTCTGATCGGTCATCTGATATACCATTTTACTTTCTACATCGGTTCCCCCATGAACCGATGTGGAAAGTCTTTTTATTTAAAAAAATAATAATAAAAATTTTAGACAGCGTCTCCCAAGCCCTTACAGACTCAACTCCTAGGCCCTTGCAGACTCGACTCCCAGACCCAATTACAGACTCGACTACCTCTGGAATTCTTTCCTTGCTCCTAGCCATGAATCGATGTGATTTTCACTTGGTTATTCTCGTGGGGTTGAGATTGGTGTTATCCAAGCCCTGTTGGGTTGGTTGATGTCGCTCTGGTTAAGGCTATGGGTTTCCATGCTGGGGTGTAGGGATTTGGGGTATTGATTATATTTGGTTCTCTTGTTTTTCATTTGGGTTTGTTTCTTATGTTGTTGATTTAGGTTTGTTCTTTGTGTTGTTTGTTTTGTTCCTGGAGTTTTACTGTTGTTCCAGTACTATTTGAGTTTGGATTAGAGTTTGAGTTGTTTAAGTTTGTTGCCTCTGAATAGAGGTAATTCCATTTTCACACTAAGCAAAGACGTCATGTACCTATAGATATGGATCGGAGTTGGATAAATGTCAAACGTATAGAAGAAGAATATGAATTAGGGGTTGAAGAGTTCTTAGAGTTTGCACAGAGAAATGTGGGTAACAATAGAGGTCTCTTTTATTGTCCTTGTGTGAAGTGCTTAAATTTAAGACAACTAAGTGTGAAGGATATAAGAGAGCATGTCCTTTGTGATGGATTTTGCAAGAGTTACACTAAGTGGATTTGGCATGGGGAAGTAGTAGATTTCCCAATGGCTTCGAGACAACTGAAATCCAGTAAAGAAACCAATGATCGACTAGAAGATTTGATACGTGATATCGGTGAAGAGCCATTTGAAAAAGGATATGTATTCGAAGAACTATGCGAAGATAGTAAGAAGCCTCTCGTATATAGGATGTTCTAAGTTCACACGGTTGTCAGCGGTGTTAAAATTATTTAACTTAAAGGCCAAAAATGGGTGGACGGATAAAAGTTTTACTGAGTTGTTACAATTAATAATGGAAATGCTTCCAGTAAGGGAATACACTTCCAAGCCGTACTTATGAAGCAAAGAAAGTAATCTGTCCGATGGGTATGGAGTATAAGAAGATACATGCATGCCGTAATGATTGCATCCCGTACAGGAAGGAGTTTGGAAGTTTGCATAATTGTCCTATTTGTGGTACATCACGGTATAAAGTCAAGGATGGAGAAGATAATTTTGATAAGACAATTTCATCAGGAACCCCTGTCAAAGTAGTGTGGTATCTTCCAATAATTCCAAGGTTTAAGCGGCTATTTGCTAATGCCAAAGATGCAAAGAGCTTAACGTGGCATGTAGATGAAAGACACTGTGATGGGAAGATACGACATCCAGCTGATTCTCTGCAATGGAAAAAAATTTATGACATATTTCCAGAATTTGGTCAAGAGGGGAGAAACCTTAGACTAGCACTTGCTACAGATGGGATGAATCCTTATGGCAATTTAAGTAGTATACATAGTTCATGGCCTGTTTTGTTAGTAATTTACAACTTGTCTCCTCGATTGTGCATGAAACGCAAGTTTGTAATGTTGTCGATGATGATTTCTGGCCCCAAACAACCAGGAAATGACATTGATGTTTATTTACGGCCTTTGATTGAAGACTTAAAACTTCTTTGGGAAGAGGGTGTTGAGGTATTTGATGCATATCGTAATGAATACTTTAAATTGAAAGCTTTGCTTTTTTGTACGATAAATGACTTCCCTGCTTATGGAAATCTAAGTGGATACAGTGTCAAAGGACATAATGCATGTCCTATTTGTATGGAAGAAACATGTTATCATCAACTGAAACATGGGAAGAAGACGGTGTACCTAGGACATAGAAGATTTCTACCAGTTAATCATCCATATCGGAGGTTGAAGAAGGCTTATAATGGCTTTCAAGAGAGTCAAATCGCTCCTAACCCTAAAACAGGAGAGGAAGTGTATTCGAAGGTGAAAGACATTCATTGTTTGTTTGGAAAGACCTAAACAGTTTCCCATGAAAAGGAAAAATGGAAGAAAAAATCCATATTTTTTGAGCTTCCTTATTGGTCTAGTCTAGATGTAAGGCACAATATTGATGTTATGCATGTAGAAAAGAATGTGTGTGACAGTCTTATTGGAACCCTCCTGAATATTCAAGGAAAAACCAAAGATGGCTTGAACTCTCGCTTAGATATGCTTCATATGAACATAAGACAGGAATTAGGTCCCCAATCACGTGGTAAGCGGACTTATTTGCCTCCAGCTTGTTATACTTTGTCTAAGAAGGAGAAAAAAGCCTCTGTGAATGTCTTAAAGGTATCAAAGTGCCTCAGGGTTTTTGCTCGAATATTAAACGGCTAGTGTCAATGAAAGACTTGAAGTTAGTTGGATTAAAGTCCCATGACTGTCATGTATTAATGCAACATCTTTTACCAGTTGCTATTCGGGACATTTTGCCAAAGAAGGTTAGACATGTTATAACGCATCTGTGTTTTTTCTTTAATGCTGTTTGTAATAAAGTACTCGACCTTGAGACTTTGGATAACCT
The DNA here is from genome assembly GCA_963425845.1 of Sphenostylis stenocarpa. Lineage (NCBI taxonomy): Eukaryota > Viridiplantae > Streptophyta > Magnoliopsida > Fabales > Fabaceae > Sphenostylis > Sphenostylis stenocarpa. Next base: position 42,534,239 of record OY731406.1, read on the forward strand.
AGAAGCTGAAGCTGTGTTGATATTATGCAAATTGGAGATGTTTTTCCCCCCTTCATTTTTTGACATAATGGTGCATTTAATTGTTCATATTGTTAGAGAGATTAAGTTATGTGGCCCTGTGTATCTAAGGTGGATGTATCCAATTGAGCGTTATATGAAAATCTTGAAAGGATATGTTAAAAACCCATCAAGGCCTGAAGCATCCATTGTTGAAAGATACATTGCAGAAGAAGCAATTGAGTTCTGTACAGATTATCTTTCTGAAGTAAGTCCTATAGGGATTCCAACGTTTCGTCATGATGGAAGACAATTTGGGAAGGGAACCCGAGGTGTTAAAGGTAGAAACATGAGTCGAGAAGAAGTTTTACAAGCACATTTGTACATCTTGAATAACATCGATGAAGTTCAACCTTTCTTATCTACTCACAAAGAAATGATCAAGCAAAGATATCCAAGGATGAATGAAAAATGGTTGTTGAATGAACACAATAAAAATTTCTTGAAGTGGTTTGAAGAACAGATCGTTACAATTGATGATGCATCTGAAACTTTGAAATGGTTAGCTCATGGCCCAAACTTTGATGTCATAACATGGAGTGGATATGATGTAAACAGTTATTCCTTTTATACTAAGCTTCAAGATGAAAAGAGTACAATGCAAAACAGTGGTGTGATGGTAGTTGCTGAATCAATGCACTTTGCTACTTCAAAAGATAATTCTCCTGTAATGGCATCCCTTTCTTATTATGGAGTAATTCAAGATATTTGGGAGGTTGACTACACCAAATTTAGAATTGCTGTATTCAAGTGCAATTGGGTTGACAGTAACAATGGTGTTTTGGTGGATGAATTAGGGTTTACATTAGTTAACCTGAATAAGCTTGGCTATAAAGACGAACCTTTTATTATGGCAACTCAAGCAAAACAAGTCTTTTATATCTCCGATCCAGTTAATAGTAGTTGGTCAATAATGCTTTAAGGGAAACCCATGTCTGGTAGTGATGACCTTGAAGATTTACAACTTCAACAGTTTACCAGTCCATCTTCAGCATCACACATTTTACCTTCTAATGATGACAATGAACAAGATGATGTATATGCCACCCGATTTGATCATGAAGAAGGAATATGGGAAAATTGTTAAACAATAGGTATATTATGATTTTTACACTATTACTTACTTTGCATGTCTTTGTATTAGTTACTTTGCATTCTAACTCATTTATTTGTCTTATTTGGCAGGAATATGGCCGATTCTAGTAGGCCCACGAAGAAGGGGAGACGTGCAACACGACTTAGTGAGTTGACACTAAGTCGAAATGCTGATGAGAGGTTACCGATTGAGTTTGATGACTCGACCGGAAATGCTATTGGGCCTCACGCAACAAAGTTTAGAAGTTATGTTGCACTTCTGGGCCGCAGCAAAGTGAGCATAATAAAGAAGGATTGGGATGATGTGGAGATGCGTGTGAAGGAACAAATTTGGCAAAGCATCTTGGTATGAATTTTTTTCTATTAAATTTACTTGTATTGTTAATTCTTGTAGGATTCACTAACCTTGTATTATTTTTTGTAGCTCACTTATAATGTTCCGAATACTGAAGGGCTAAGGAGGAAGTGGATATCATTCGCTGGTGAGCGTTGGAGGGCCTTCAAGACCCAATTGACTTCCACCTATGTGTTTGGAAGCAAGAAAGGAGTGTCTCCTTGTGAGCAATATTCCTTTCTAGACACTGAGACATGGGATAAGTTTGTTGAGAGCCGTATGGATCCTTCTTTTAAGGTTCGTGTGCTTTAAGCATATTGTGCTTGCCTGCTTTTAACTTGCCCATGTTTTTAACTGACCGTTTCTTTGAATGTATCTTTATTAGGAGAAACGACAAAAGGCAAAAACAATTCAACAAAAAAATGTATATCCTCACAGGCTGTCCCGAGGGGGTTACCAGCTACTTGAGAGGAAGCTGATAGAAGAGAAGCGTAAAGCTTCTCAAGAAGCCTCTCAAAGTGACCCCTCAGGTGTGACTTCACCTCCATCACCTCCTTCTCGTCATGAGAAGTGGAAGAAGGCACGACAGAGCAAGAAAGGTGACTATACTACAGATGAGAGTCGTGTTGTGGGACAGAAAATTGTAAGTATTTATTTAAAAAATTGTTCATAATGAGATAGAATTATATATTGTGTCTTCTCTAATCAATTACATTTTCTTTGTAGGATGAATTATTAGAGCAAAGTTCACAAGGGACCTTTACCCCTAGTGGACGACAAGATATATTATCCACTGCTATTGGACGACCAGAGCATCCAGGTCGTGTGCGGGCAGCTGGATGGGGGATTGGCATCCGACAATATTTTGGCACTCCTAAATTTACCACAAAAAGTGTGGTCATTAGAGATGAGTTGCAGGCCATCAGGGATCAAATTAGGGAAGAGCTTCGGGCGGAGCTAAGGCAGGAACTTGTCTCCTTAGGCTTATCTCAGGGGAACACAGGAGGGGGTCAACAGTGTGTTCCCGTAGCTTCTCGCCCTGAGGAACGTGTTAGCACCAAAGGGAGTTGTGCACAGGTTGACGTTCTTGATGATGAGTCAACTCCACTTGGTGAAGACACTCCTAGGCCTCTATGCAAGTTCTTCACACAGGAAGGCTTACTAGTGGCTTATGGTACTGTGCATACATTGGGGCCACTTATACACGGGGTAGAAATGACGGATTCCTTTGTTCGTGTTGTGGTTGAACGGGTGCAAGTTTCTGAAGCTCCTGTTCCTGTTCCATCCGACGAGGTTAGAACAGTGGGGGAGGCTCCCGGTCATTTCATTCAGTGGCCTAGAGCACTTATCCAGTTTCCTACTGATCAGGTATTATATGTTTTCTTTAATAATTTGATACATGTTTATAATTTTATTATTTTATCATAAATTTTAATTTAATTCCTTGATGTGTATAGGACATTTGTGCCCAACAGAAAGGAAAGGAGAAGGGGAAGGAGAAAGTTCAAGAGGAACTGGACTCAGATCCGATACAAAGGTTATGCCTCTTAGCTTATAGGCTAGGAAAACATATACCTTTACAGATCCAGGTGGACCCTCATGTGATTGGGAATCCGCAGCCCATCACGTTGTACTTGAGTCAGAAGGACATTATGGATGTTGTTTTGAGTGAAGACATGATTTGCGTCACAATTCTCCAAGTCTGGTTAATGTAAGTCTTATGTTTTTATTTAAGTCAATTGGTTGTATGCCCTATTAGACACCAACTTGTCTAAAATGCAATTAACATGATATTTTCAATTTCTAGTTACCTCAACAAAGTTGTTGTGGAAAAGGGAGTAGAAGATATCTATGGATTCATTGATCCTGTCCACATTCAGAGTTTGGGGAACAAACCAAATACTATTCAAGTATACATTCAAAAGAGATTTTGTGAAGGATCAAAGGAAGTTTATCTCGCACCATATCATTATGGGTAAGTTTTTTTAAATTACTTACTCTCAAACTTTGAATCTCTTAAGAATTGCTAATTGAGCGACATTTTTTGTAGGTCTCACTGGCAACTGCTTATCCTTTGTCCTAAACGTAATGAGGCTATTTTTTTATGCTCTTTATGGAATAAACCCAAAAAGGAAATTAAACAGATTATTGATGTGTAAGTATACTAACACCCTTATATATGAATCTGTCTTTGTGACTAAATACTCTAGGTCTGGTTCATGACAGATTTAATAACTGTAAAGATCTCGTGCTTCACTCCTTTGAGCTAAATAGTATCCAGATTTTACTTTTTATATTCATAAGTAAGTACTTCATAATAATTGTGCTTCATTCCCAAATCCCGATCCAGACAACATTCAATTGTTTAAGATGATGTGTAAGTATACTAACACCCTTGTATAATATTTCATTCATTTCATTTTAAGTTCCACATGTCTTAATATGAAGTATTTTCCATTTAATCTTTTATAGGTGTATAGAAGCATGCTCAGTCATGGAGGGTAAGCCTAAAAAGAAACCCACATGGATACTTCCACGTGTAAGGACGTTATCTTTCAAATTCTTAACTTTAATTTACTCATTTTCTGTATTTAATGTTTTTTTTTCTTATAGTGTAATAAGCAAAAAGGAAGTTGGGAGTGCGGATATTATGTGATGAGACATATGTTAACAATCATCACAGCAAATATCATAGATTCATGGAATTTGGTATGTGTTATGACTATATCTATGTCATTGACACATATTTGCCTACTTGTGCTTATCTGAAATGTTTTTTTTTGTTTGTAGATATTCGATGATGGTCATCCAATAAATGAAGCAGAGATTGATGACATTAGACGACTTTGGGCAGATTTTGTTATTAAGAACTATAGTCGTGATTGAATACTATGTGAAACATTATGACTATTTTGTTTGTATATATAAACTTAGAATACAATACATGTTCATTGTTTGTTGATACAATACAATGTAGATATATAATATACATTATGTTTACTTGTGTGTTGATGCATGTCCTTTATAGATTAACATTCTGAGTAGCTGTAAATATTTAAAATGTTGTACAGGTTCTGAAAAATAAAAAACTAAAATTTGTATTTAAAAAAAATATATGACTTTCCACATCGGTTATGGCCTAGAACCGATGTAGAAAGTCATTTTTAATACTTTCCACATCGGTTCTAGGCCATAACCGATGTAGAAAGTCTGATTTTTCACATCGGTTATGGCTAGAACCGATGTGGAAAGTCAGACTTTCCACATCGGTTATGGCAAGACCCGATGTGGAAAGTCAGACTTTCTACATCGGTTCTTAACCGATGTTAAAACTCACAAACTTTCTACATCGGTTGTATCTACATCGGTTGTAGAACCGATATAGAAAGCTGCTAAGAACCGATGTTAAAGGTGTTTTCTGTACTAGTGAATATAGATCAAGGATGGGGCGGGGGCAGGGGCAGGGAACCCGAAACTCAACGGGAACGGGGATGAAAACTTAATTTTTAACCCCGACAAGGATTAGGGACGAGAACAAGAACGAGAATGATTAAAAAAGTTGGGGACGGAAATGGGGGGGCAAAACTCACCCCGTTGCCATGGCTAATTGAAATGGAAAACAAATGTTTAGAAGAACGGGAAACATAAAACGTCTTCTCTAAATGTAAAATAAAATCCTAGTTAAAATTAGATTGCAGGTTACAATAGTTTATACATGTGAGTTATTTTGTTTAGATGTACTCTTCATTTTCCACTTACTTCCATATGTTTTTCCTATATTGTAAGACATTACTCTTCATTTTCCACTTACTTCCATATGTTTTTCCTATATTGTAAGACATTGGAACATGGATTGTAGAGCCAAAATTAATCCTGTGATTAAAATTAATTATATTAGATTCATAATAAATAAAAACAAATAAATTATCTTTCTTCTTTAGTTAATTCTTAAATTTTTTATAATCTTTTTTTCTTGTGTCTTCTTTTTTACAAAAGAAACATTTTGACTTTTTCTTTATAATACTATATTTTTCTTATAATTAACTTGATTAATCTTATCCTTAACAAAAATAATCATTGGTAAAATGCATAAAATAGAGTATATTCAGTGACCTCTAAAACTTATAGTTAAGTCATAATATGTTTTATATTCATGATATGATCACTAGATGACACAGTCACTTCACTATAAATTCTTGTATCTAACTTTTTTTTTTTTTTTCATGTGACTCGAATAAATACTTATAAAAACTATATGCTCACCAAATAATTCATTAAAATATCCACTATTTCCTCACTTAAACTCTCATCTCATAAATTTAAATATCTTAAATTAAAAAAATACATATTAAAAATATTAACACTTTTATCTCAAATAATAATTTTTTAAGACTAATATAAAAATTTAAATATTTTTTTATGATTATGTTTTTCTCTTTCATTCATAAATTTATAAATGTTGAACGGAAAAATTCATTTAATTTAAGTTCAAAGTCATTCCTGTTTTCAAACTTTCTTAATATAAAAGAAAAAACAAAATATGAATTAATATATATATATATATATATTCTTTTATTTTTTGTATAATCTTCTATTATTGAAATACCTCCTAATTTAAAATAATATAAAACTATAGATAAATAGACAGTGGAATCAAGTTTTATGTATGGTCACCAATTATATATTAAAAAATTAAGTTTGATTTAAAGGTAGTGTGGAAAAAAAACTGGGGAAGATATTTTAAAACGTAAGGAGGAAAAAGATTTTGAAATCACAAAACCAAGTCAGTAATTAAACCATTACCTTCCTCAAGAACGCAAACAACAGTTCCAGAATACTTACGACGTCCTTCCGAGTTTTGTAGATTGTATCGAATCCTTTCTCCAACTAAACGCTTTTAAAACCTGCTAACTGGTTAGTGGTTACTTCTTTTTTTTTTTTAATGTTAATATTATTGAAATGTGATAAACCCTTTGTAAATTGTATTGTAACCCTTCAAATGGAAAATATTCAGTAAAACACTCTGTTTTCTTTAATTAATGAATATACTAATAATATATAATAATAATAACAGTAGTAAAGAAACTGCCCTAAGCACCAACTAACACTAGCAAACTCCGACACAGGGAAAGTTAGTTCTTCATCATTGTAAGGGTTTCTATTTTTCCCCAATTTACACCAAATAATGTTGCTTTTTGTATAATGATAGTTATCAGCCACATGATCAGTTTGTTTGCTAACAAAACACTAGAGTTTTAGTATAATGGAGTTGTGCCCTTATATGTAAACAAGAAATTTGTGTAAAAAGAAATATAATTAGTTTGTGTGTGATGATTGTGTACAACCGTATATACGACTGTGGCCTAGTTGTTGCGGGACCATGACTTTAATTTCTAGGTTTCCTTGGTTAGTTTGCATTTTCTTGCATTTGAACATTGGTTTCACTCTTTCCTTTTCTTGGGATATTTTGGGGTCAATAAAATTTGTGTTTAATGTGTTTGTTGGAGTTTCACATGGTGTTTAGAGAATTGATAGTTTTAGTAACCAAATGGAGAAGTTGATTCTGTCTGTCATTGTTCTTCTGTGATGCAAGATAGAAAAAACAACTCAGGATGTAGAAACAAGATAGTCTATGCTAGTCAAAGAAAGAAAAATGAAGCCTCTAAGCCATGCTGTGAAAAGTAGTATTTCACCATTTCCATTTGATTGGAGCAATGTTCCCCGACGACTGCGGACGAAGAGGAAGAGAAAATTAAATGGCGAGGAAGCACTTTCTAGACCAAAAGAAGCACAGTATAGACTCAAGGAAGCACTTTCTATACCAAAGGAAGCACCTTCTAGACTGAAGGAAGCACAATCTAGACTCAAGGAAGCAGTTTCTAAACCGAAGGAAGCACTTTCTAAACCAAAGGAAGTATCTTCTAGACAGAAGGAAGCACAATCTAGACTCAAGGAAGCACTTTCTAAACCGAAGGAAGCACTTTCTAGACAGACGGAAGCACTTTCTAAACCTGATAATGTGCATTCTCAACCAAAGAAAACACTTTCTACACCTAACAAAACATATTCTAGGTCAAATAAAGCATTTTCTAGACTCAAGGAAGCGCTTTCAAGACCCCAAGATTCGCATTTTAGACCAAAAGAAGCACTTTCTGGACTCAAGGAAAAGCTAGACAGTGGAGTTTTTGATACTTACATGAAGTGAGTCACAGTCTAATAGTGATTTATGATGTCCATGGAACTTCAAAATTGGGGCCTTGTTTCTAAATATAAATTCTGGCAGGAAAATATGGAAGCTTTTTGCAGAAGATAGGAAGGGACACTTTACATACTTTGACAGCTTATGGTTTAGCCTTTACAGGATTGCTTCGTCTAAGGACAAGGTGCTGACTTGGATTAAAAAAGAACCAATTTTCTCAAAGACATATGTTTTTGTTCCTATAGTCTGCTGGTAAATGCACTCAGTTCCTTTATTGCCAAAGATCCATTTCTTTATCTGCCAAATGTTAATCTGTAGAAGGCATACTTTGAAATACCAATTGTTCTAGGGGTCACTGGAGCCTTTTGATCCTCTGCCATTTTGGTGAGAGCTTGCCATCAACTACTGGGTCAAGGTGCATGTTGTTGCTGGATTCACTTGAAATGGCTAATCCAAGACGACTTGAACCTGAGATTAGAAGGTGTGTCATACCTCAACAATATTTATTTTGATCAGACTTCATTCTCCAGTTGAGCTATTTGAGATATGCAAGCAAGCTATTATGTTCATTTTTCAGATTTGTACTAGATATTTATAAAACAGGGGACCGACCTGAGACAAAGCATATTGTATCTCAAATTCCATTTTTGGTGCCGAAGGTAATTTATCATCACCCTTTAGATGATTTTCATTCCCAGTGTAATCGAATAACCAATTATTGAAGAAGAAACAAATTATTTTAGGTGCCACAACAAAGAGATGGAAATGAATGTGGTTTTTTCGTCCTCTATTTCATTAATTTGTTTTTGAAGCAAGCTCCTGATAATTTTAGCATGGAGGGGTACCCTTACTTTGTAAGTTATCTCGTTTGCTGTTCTTGAAATTTATTATTAAAGTATGCATTTTCATTCAGCTATGTTTGACATTGACCTTGAAATGTTGCAGATGAAAAAAGATTGGTTTAGCTTCGATGGCTTGGATAGGTTTCATGAGGGGCTTAATTCACTGAATTAGATGTCTCCAAACTTGCATAGACTAGTTATTGGATCTGACATACTTTAGTGTTGACTAATTATATTTGATTGGTATTTGGGGAATTTATTCGTATAGAAGGCAGGCGCATCTAGAAGTTTAGTATAGTGGAGAGGATACTCTCTTCTATGCATGTAGTTCAACTTTATTGGACTTATATTTTTCTCTGCAGTTGATGTTTACAGTACTAATTTGCTTTTATTTGTATTGTTAAATTTTGTTCAAATTCATAAAAGCAGAATTTATGTATGTTAAAAGGGTTTCATTATGAAATATCTCTTTTGCCAGTGATTGATATTTTCCTTTCTTTTAATTCCTTTAATAGCGTTCTTAATAATATAGAATGTCTCTGGATATTTTGTTCTATAAGTCTTTTCCTTACAAGAAGGTAAAGTAACACTCTAAGAGAAAGAGACAATAGTTCTCTTTTTTTATAACTTAAAAAAAAAGACATTTATTAAGGTAAAGTAACTCTCCAAGAGAAAGAGACAATAATTCTCTTTTTCTTATAACTTAAAAAAATACATTTATTAAAAAACTATAATATATTTGATGAAATAAGAAAAAAGTGAATTGATTTTAATATCTCTAAACTAATTTTCATGATTTTATTATATTTATAATTTAATAATAATCATTTGATAAAATCTTTTAAGTAGTTTTATAAATTATATGAGTTAATATTAATTGTTAAAATAATTTAATATTTTTCTATTAGGTTTATATGATGTTTTAAAGATTCACTATTAAACTTTTAAGTGCATATTATATGTTGAATTTATAATTATTATCTTTCGTTGAATTAAGTTAAAGATTGAATCATGATTGTCATAAATTATCCAACAATAAGATTCCTTTTATATATCACAAATTATTCAATTTAACTTAATTTTGGTTAAAATTATAATAGGTATCTTTAATTTCCTTTTATAGACATATTTTGTCATTTTACTAAATAAAACAATAATATATATCATATAATTTGAATGACATAAAAACAAAAACATATTTATAATTGAATTCATAAGTACCAAATAGGACAATAATACATCAAACTACATAGTTAACAATGATTTATCCATAGTATCCATTCTTTAATGTCCAATAAATGTCTTGGGTGGTAAACCTTTAATTAACATATCAATTATCATTAACTTTGTACTAAAATGTTCAATTGACACCTTTTGTTTATGTACTTTCTCTTTAACTGATAAATACTTCAAATACATGTGTTTTGCTTCATTTGAGTATTTATCATTATTATAAAAGAAAATAGTTGCAAAATTATCACAATAAATCATCAATGGTCTAGCTATACTATTAAAAATACTAAACCCTAAAGTAAAGTTCCGCAATCATAATGTTTGAATTGTGACCTCAAAGCATGCCACAATTTAGCCTCCATGATAGAGGTGACAATCACAAATTGTTGTGCACTTTTCCATGATATCGCTCCTCCAATCAACAAAAAAAAGCATCCAAATGTGGATTTTCTTGAGTTCACACATCCAACAAAGTTTGAATCTGAATAGTCAATCACTTCAAGGTTATTTGACTTTTTGTATGTAAGCATGTAATTCTTTGTGCCTTATAAATAACTAAGAACTTTATTTGTACCTTTTCAGTGTTCTATTTTAGGATTAAAGCTAATGTCCGGTCAAGTATATGTTTGGCCATACATCCAACTCATAACCACTGATGCATAAGGAATAAATTTCATTTCATTTCATTCCAAGTCATTTATAAGACATTGCATTTGACTAAGTTTTTCACCTTTTTTGTATTAGAACCAGTGGCGGATCTTCTTAGGAGCTGAGGGGGCCGTGGCCCCCCTAAAGTTTTGTAACTCCCATGTAATTTATGATTTTGCCCCCCCAAACATAATGAACATTTAATATATTTACTTGTATATTTACAATTTTATCCTCTCAGCCCCTCCTCAGTTTTGTAACTCGCATATAATTTATGATTTTGTTCCCCTCAAACTTAATAATCATTTAATATATTTAAGTATATATCTACAATTTTATCTTTTCACCCTTTCATCTTCTTTCTTCCTTTTATATTTATTAATAATATATTATTTGGCCCCCCCAATATCATTGGTCAAGATCCGCCACTGATTAGAACAATTGCTGCGGAGTACTTTTCTATTTTGGATCTCTCTAATATCTTATTAATATATGATTTTTAGACAATCTCAACAATCTTTGTGATAAATCATCAAATATTTCTATCCCTATCAAATATGATGTCTCACCTATATCTTTAGTTTCAAAGTTATTATAGAGAAACTTATTTATATTATGTAACATGAAAACATTATTATTAACAAACAAAATATCATCAACATATATGACTAAAGTTATAAACTTGCTCTCACTAACCTTAACGTAGATACATCAATTAATAGTACTCTCAAAAAAATCATATAATGTGATGGTATCATTGAACTTGAGATATCATTATCTAAAAGCTTGTTTTAGTCTATATATTGACTTCTTTAATTTACACACCATGTTTTCCCTTTATGTGAAAACAAATCTTCAGGTTGGTTCATATAAATTTCTTCTTTTAAGTCGCTATTTAAAATGACAGGTTTTACATCCATTTGGTGAAGTTCTAAATCATAATGAACCACCAAAGCCAAAACAATTATCAAAAAGTCATTTTTAGGAACAGGAAAGAAGGTCTCTCTGTAGTCAATGTCATTCTTTTGAGTGAAACCTTTGATAACTAATATAGTTTTATACCTTTCAATATTGTCTTTTGAGTCATGTTTAGTCTTAATGACTTATCTATAACTGACTCTTTTTAAACCTTTAGGCAATACAACTAGATCACATACTTTATTATCATCCATTAATTTCAACTTTTCTTTTATAGCATTTAACCACTTTTCTAAATTGTCACTTTCCATGACTTCTTTAAATGAAACTAGATTTTTATTAATACTCAATTCAGATTCATGTTCAAGTGAATACACAATAAAATCACTTGAAATAACTAGTTTCCTTTGTCTTTCAGACCTTGATGTTATTTCATGTGCCTCTTTTATCACTTGTTCATTAGTGATAACATGATTTTCTTCAAGAAATATTATGACCGATAGCATATGACAATTTTTTTCCGCATTTAACATAGTTTGCACCTAAATTTCTTATGTTAACATCTTTTCTCCAATAAATACACAACTAGCATCCTTTTTAATTAAAGGTCAGAATTTTGACCTGTTAATAGTAGTAATTATATATAGAAGGCGAGTAAGAGAACATGTTAAAAATGGTATCAGAGCCTAATCATTTTTCAGAAGGGGGTATGATAGTAGGAATTATATACAAAAGACGAGTAAGAGAACCTGTTAGAAATGGATAATCAAACATCAACAGAGTTCGGTCCCGTTTTGTTAAATTCTACTCTTTCTCTTCCAAAAAAACATCTCTAAAACCCTTTCATAAAAAATAGAAAATCTCTCATTGAATATTCCTATGTCCTTACAGATGCTCAAATCTCTGAAACATATAGTTCGCTCCTAAGTCCCTATAATATCTTTAAAAGACAAAGATCTACCCTTAGGTCTTTCTCTAAATTCATCTTCACCAGAAGACCCTATGTCAATGAATATGTCCAATCCTCCAGAATGGATCAGTGTGTTTTAGCCTCCACCATATAAGAACACTACGTCAATATTGAGATCCACAAAGATCTCGTTAGGTATTGGCAAAATGAAGGATACACTCTCATCTCCATTATGAGGCTATAAGGCTGGTTCTTTCTCCATGATTACCTGTCTCAGCTAGAGTCTCTCTTCTTGACTCCAACTATCTGCACTATGAAGATGTTGTAATTGGTACTGTGTTAACTACTCTCCATGCCGAAAGTGTAGTCTTGACCATCTTTCTTAACTTCAATGTTAGTTTAAAATATCCCACTATCTTTCAAAGATTGAAGGTTCAAATTCAAATCACAGGAGCTGAACAAGTAGCTGATGCATTGTCAACCACCCTTCATTACCAGATAATCTACAAACTGCAAGATCATGTTGTAAATCTTGTATTACCCTCTTGTAAAATGGAGCACTATTCGTCTTGGCTAATAATCAAGATGAAACACCTTCCATAATTCAAATCCCCAGAAACATTTCACAGCAAGAACTACAAAAGCTTATTCCTATGCAATGGGTCACCAATTATGAAAAACTCTATATCAATAAAAAATCAATCCAGTTTAGTGAAACCATTTTCAGAAGATCTGTAGATGGTATTGTCAAAATTATCTTCAAGAATCTTGAACATGTCACCAATTCAAGCACCTCCATATTTCAATCCATAATGATATCACCTATCACTAAAGAGGATAAAATTCATATTGTCAACGTATATCCTGACGGGAAGCCTATCTTTACTCATAAGATAGATGGGCACTTCATTTGGGATACAGATCCTGATATCTGTGATTCTGACTGATTGTTGTGAGGAAGACGATGATGACTCAGATAAGGAGGATAACTTTGAAGGAGGATCTTCCAGACTTCCTTTCTTTTCCAACAAAAGGTTTGAACCAGGAAAAGGTCCTTAGATTGGACTTCATCACCAAGAAAAACTAGACGCTCTGTGAAAATATGAAGATATGTTGAGATCCTTGAAGAAGAGGGTCTCCTTCTTCCAAGACAAGATAAGTACAAAACCTTTGCTATGCCACCTCCCATTGCTCCTCCTATTCCATGCTTGATGATCAATCAAACATCCTATAAAGAGGTTTTTCTCCTCTTGAAAGGAATATTGATCATGTGTCCAAAACAACAACCAAATCACATGTTGTATGTCAAGAAGTCGGACCGGATGGAAAAACAAAACCACTGAGGCAAGCTGAGGAAGTGTTAAACTGGCAAACAGAAAATATCAGAGCCCAAAACTCTATCTTGCAAAGAATTGATCAGAAGATGGATAAAATCTCAACACATCTTGAGGAAACTGATGAAAAGCTCCAGCATCTCAACTCAACTTTGAGAAAGTATTATAAACAATTTTTCTCGGAACTCTCAAGGTTAGAAGAAGATTAGAATAACACCATCTTCGGAGAATTATCTCACACAAAAGAAAAGGAGATCAGAAGGCTTAAGGCTCAAATCTAGGAGATGGACAATTATATTGAAGCAAAAGTCAAACAATAAAGACTAGAGAAAGATCATTATCCATCTCTGTTTACTTTAACTCTTACATACTCCTCTTTCCAGAATCAGTCTCCATTATTCCAACCACCAACATAGTCTTCCTGGTCTTTACCTACAACCACTGCTTATAGACCATGGCCCAAACCAAGAACACCAAAGCCAGGAAAAGGCAAAGAAATGAAAGTCAACCCACCTTCTCAAGAATCTTCTCATGAAGTTCAACTTTCACTAAAAAGACAAACTCGTCAAAACCTATTTGATCCCATTTTCCGAGATTCTCAAGATCTATATTCCTAAATGACTATAAAATCTTGTCCTTATCCAACTCCTAAGGATACTCTTACAATTTTTGAAGAGTATCCTCTGAAGATTCAGAGATAGAAGTTCCCAATTATACAGATTTAACCCAAATTCTTATGACTAACACCTCCAAATCAGAAGTTAGACATGAACCTATTTATGATTCTCCTGACGAAGAAGTTAACTCTGGTCCAACAAGGACAAGTACCTCTTCAAAGCCTAATGGAGGACCTTGGTTTATTATTGATGATATCCCTCCAATTCAGTGGAGAGCTAAGGTAATTGAATTTTAAGCTTGGTTAGATACCAAAATGGTTAAAGAATATAATTCTTACAAAGTTATTGAAGAATTTTGTTGCATAATGACTAGAACCCTAAAGGAATGGTACCATAACCTGGGAGTTGTTAGACAAAATCAGTTCCATGAATTGGGATAAACTTCAGTAGTACTTGGAACATTACATGAAGAATTTATAGGAGATTGCTCGATAATTGATAAGAAACTCAGACAAGAATTTTTTGAAATGAGATGTTGCTCAGTGAAGATCAAGGATCTGGAGAAGCACTATAAAAGAATGAGCAAGATATTTTACCATCTCAATGGACTCAATGATCCTAACTTGATAAATACTTAAGTAGCATCTCTTCTTGTTGAAAGCTAGCCAGAACTGAACAGAATGACAATAACTATCCAAATTGACTTCACCATCTTGATTATTGGTCAATTTCATCAGATGACCCTAGAGGCTGTTGATAAACTTTGCAGACAACATGACATAATGACCCAGAAGAGTAAATTTAACAAGGCCTGCCAAAAGCCCTATCTTGAGATCAAGTGTAAGAAACTTTGTTCAGGAAATTGCAAAAAGAAGAGACAGGAGAAACAACCTATTTGCAAGAAAAGGAAGAATTTAAAATTCTTCAAGAAGAAGAAGATCAGAGGAAAATCTCAAGATCAAAGATGTCTTATCTGCAAGAAGAAAGGTCATTTGTCTAAGAATTGTACCCACAAAGTCGAAAGAGCCATAAAGTTTATCTCCACTCTCAATCTTGGAGATAATGAAGATATAGAATCCATATATTCAGAACAATGCTCTATAGATGAGGAAACCGTTTTTGCCCTCACTATATCCTCTGATGAAACAAAATCTAATTATTTATATGCAAAATCAGAAATAGATACTATTCCAATTTTTTCTTTACAAGAGATCAATCCCATTAATATCTCTCCACCTCAACTATGCCTAGAAGTCCAACTTCTTCCTTCTAAGTATGAAAAATCCATTAAAGCCATAACTTATCTTGACACAGGAGCCCAAAAATCCATGATTGATCCATATATACTTCCTAAGGAATTTTGGAAGAAGGAGGTCTCTTATTTTTTTGCAACTGATGGAAAAATATTCAAGACTGATCTCATCATAAGATCCCAATCAGATCAAATTCTTTTTGGAATGCATAGTCTGTGTTAGAATCGCGCAGCGGAATGTTCGCGTGGACGAACAAAAACCAAGAGGGGGGGTGAATTGGTTTCTTAACAAAAATTAGGTTTTAAAAATTTTCCCCAAATTTTACCGATTAAAAAGTTGTGTAAACGTAAATAAGATAGAGATAGAGTCTTACACAGGAGATTTATACTGGTTCGGATCAAAAGACCCTACGTCCAGTTGCTAATCACTCAAACAGAGGATTAACGCTGTCACTATAATCAAAGTTGTTACAAACAGATAACAATTGAAAATACAAAGTAAAGAAAACACCTCTCTTGAAACCCACAAGAGATGAAGAACAACTTTCCCCAGAGACGACACAACACACAATCCACTAAGAACTCCACTTATTGATTCTTATCGCTTCTAGCCCACACCAGGTTCCAAAAGCCCCTTTTTCCTCTAACAAACAGTTCTCTGGCAATCACAACACTTAACTTTTGTTTGAAAAAGGTTGTTCAATTTTTCTGAGTGCCATATAGAAGCTTAAGTAGAGAAATTAGGGTTTGGGAATTGGGATTTTCGGAACTAGGAGTCTTGGGATTAGAGTTTTCGAAAATAGGTTTAATTTGAAGTTGAAAATCAAAATCTGACTGAAATAATCGATTAAATGAAGTGTTATTCGATTATTACAGAGCCAAAATCAACAGAACCCCAAAACTCTCTGTTTTAATCGATTAAAAGCCCTAGTAATCGATTAACAGGTGTGTTAATCGATTATTACAGTGAACAGATACAAAAAATGGTTTTTCTCACTGTAATAATCGATTATCTGACCATTTAATCGATTAAAACCGAGGCAAACTGATAAATGTGAGTTTTTGAAGCTTCTAAAGTGCAGACTATGTACCGGCTATCTTAAACTCTAATATTACAGACTCAAACTAATCAAAACAGAGTTATTACACTATAAAACAAGTCTTCAACTCTCTAAGTTCTTTGTTCTTGAATCATCATCAAAATCAACAAGCTTCATGTCCATGTAAGTTCAACATCAAGTCCTTGAATGTTCAACAGTCTGTCCAAGAGTGATTTGAAAGCAATGAGGGGGAGATTGATGGAAATGTCCTTACATTCCCAAGAGATGATTTTGATGATGATTCAAGTCAACACCATTAAAGATGAATTAAGGAAAAAGCTGAATTTATGACGTTGGTGAAAATGTGAAACATTTCCCTACATGCCCAAGATATGTTTTTGATAAAGATGATGATTCAAGCAAGCCCAAGATGATTCCTGAAGACTAGATAGAATCTTAGAATACTGGATATGGAGGTACAAGTTGATGAAGTAATATTATGCATAAGCCTCCAAAGCACAAGTGTGATAAAATTTATAACATGATATTTTTCTCTGTCATAATCAATTATGATGCATCAGAAATGGAAAAATGATTTTCTCTATCATAATTGATTATACTGGTAATATAATCAATTATGGTAATTCAAATTTGAAAAATATATCCATTTTAAAGAATAAATGTTTTTGAATACATCCTGATTTTCTCTATGATATTATTAATGTCCAATGACCATTTTCTGATGTTATATTTCTATTTAATTAAGTTTTGATGAAAAATTAAAAACACACAATTATAGAATTCGAAAATACAATTTACATTCAATCAGTTTTGAGAAAAGAATTCTGAACAAGGCAACCGAGATATTGTACACCTTTTGAGAAAACCCTCTTTTCTACTGTCTTCTGTGCTTTCATTGTTAATCACACTTGTTCTTGGAGATTGGCATTCTACAAGCTTCTATAATTTGTTGTCTCCATTACCCAGGTGTGTCTGTTCTTATTTTTATTACCTTCATCCTTTTTGTATTGGTGAAAAGGAGGTGTTTTTCATCCCTAATGTGATTCTAGGGAGGTGTTCATCCTTAGTGGGATTCTAAGGAGGTGTTTTTCATCCTTTGATTTGTTCAGAGGAGGTGTTCATCCCTAGTGGGATTCTAGGGAGGAGTTCATCCTTAGTGGGTTTCTAAGGAGGTGATTCTCTTTTTAATTAGTTTACTTTTTACTGGTTCTTTTGCTGAGTTGATTGTAATTTGTAAAGTGAATTTGAAAGATAGTGAATGGGGAGTCACTCTTGTGTTAAGAATTGACTGGGAACTGGATGTAGGGTTGGCTATACCCGAACCAGTATAAATCTCTGTGTGCTCTTCTCTTTCCCTTATCTCTTTCTCTTTTCCTGATTATATTATCGCTTCCACTTTATCTGTGTTCAAACAAATTATTAACTCATAAATAAATTTTTAATTTGACATATATTTTAATTTGTGCATCTATTCACCCCCCTTTAGATGTCATTTGTCTAACAAGTGGTATCAGAGCTTGGTTAGATAAGATATTTATAAACGATCTGTCAATATGTCTATGCAGAATCAGGTTTACAGGGAAGAAGCTTCAATAAACAGACCACCACTATTTGAAGGAGAAGACTATCAGTTTTGGAAAGCGAGAATGAAAATATTTTTACAAACACTAGATTATGGTGTTTGGGATGCTGTACTCAATGGTCCCTACATTCCGATGAGAACAACGGAATCTGGAGTTGTTCCAAAGACTTTTGACCAATGGACGCCGGATGAAAAGAAGCGTGCCCATTATGATGTAAGAGCCCGAAATGTTATTGTTTCTGCCTTAATTCGTAATGAATTTTTCAGGGTCTCACAGTGAAAGATGATAAAAGAAATATGGGACACTCTTGAACTAACACATGAAGGAACAAATGAAGTAAAGCGAGCACATAAGAACACACTCATCCAAGAGTATGAATTATTTCAAATGCAGCAAAATGAAAGCATCACGAATTTCCAGACACGCTTCACACATATAATAAATCACTTGAAAGCATTAGGAAAAAGTTTTGACAATGAGGAGTTGAGCACAAAGATCTTGAAATCCTTAGACACGAATTGGCAACCAAAGGTCACTGCTATTACAAAATCAAAGGATCTCACAAAAATAAATATTGCTACTCTATTTGGAAAACTGCGAGAACATGAGATGAAGCTACAAAGGTTAAAGAACGGTGAACATAATCAAACCAAGACGATAGCTCTAAAAGCAGAAAAATCTTCACAAGACGAAAGCAAAAATGAAGGTAAGTTTTCGGACTCTGATATGTCTCTTTTTGTTAAACAATTTTATCGTTTTATGAAGAACAGGAAAAAGAGACAGCAAAGAAAGGAGAAAAAAAATAAATTCCATTGTTATGAATGTGGAAAACCTGGTCATGTCAAACCAGATTGTCCAGAACTTAAGAAAGAGAAGAAAGATGTGAAAGAGAAGAAGAAAGAGAAGAACGATACCTATAAGAGCAAACGCAAAACTTATATTGCTTGGGAGGATAATGATTCTTCCACAACACAAGAGAGTTCTTCCGAAAATAGTGATGGAGAAGAAAAAGCAAATCTTTGTTTGATGACAAAAAGTGATGATGAAGCCTCATCACAGGTAAGTAGTACAAATTCCTTAAATGAATATGATGAGTTATTTAAAGAATATCAAGATATGTATGAAGGCTTTGCCAAGTTATCTAAGAAATACAATGCACTTAGGCAAAATTTTAATGCATTAGAAAATACTGTTGGTATTCTTGAAAAAAAAAATGAGTGCTTAAAGAAAGATGTTGATAAATTTAAAACTTTGTCTAAAAATAAAGAAGTTGCTAAATCTTGTGAAAATTGTAATCATTTGGAAAATGAGATTTTCAAGTTAGAGAATATAATAAGCAAGTTTTCAAAATCTTCTGAAAATCTTGATTCTATGTTAGGTTATCAAAGAGGGAATTCTAGCAAAGCTGGACTTGGTTACAAACCCAAAGAAAGTCTAGAACCTCATAAAACTATTTTTGTGAAAGAGTCAAGGAAAACAGATGTGAAACCAGTTTCAAAAACTTTAAGAAACTCATTTAGATCTTTTCAAATAAAACCAACATATTTTTATTGCATGAAATTAGGTCATACATCAAATAAATGTTACATAAAACATTTTGGCATATCTAATGGCAAATATGAATGGGTTCCTAAAGGAACAAAGCATTTATACATGTCTAGATGATAGTTTGAGCATCTAATTGATTATTAGAATCGGAAATTTTTTTCTTGTTGTCATAATCAATTATGTTGAAAGTTTGAATTTATGAAAATTTGAAATTATTAAAGTTTGAAATTTTGCAGTTTGAGATTCTTGAAATTTGAAATTTTGCAATTTGAGATTTTTGAAATTTGAAATTTTTGCAGTTTGAGATTTTCTTAAAAATTTGCAGTATGAGATTTTTGAAATTTGAAATTTTGCAATTTGAAATTTTTGAAATTTGAAATTTTGTAGTTTGAGATTTTGAAATTTGAAATTTTTGCAATTTGAGATTTTTGAAATTGAATTTGAATTGGAATTTGAAATTTGAATTTGAAATTTGGGATTAGAAATTTGAATTTGAAATTTGGAATTTGTTGGAATTTGAAATTTGAAATCTGGAATATGAGTGCATTTGAATTTGAAAGTTGCCTAAATAAGAAGACTACAATTGGGGGAAACTACTGCATTATCTCTATAATCATTCTATTCCCCTATCTTTCTCTCTCTTTATTTGTCTTGGGTATCCTAGATATTGCCTCCTTACTATGATATTCTTCTCTATGACACTTTGTAATGCATTATCTTCTCTACCTTGATTTATGTACTAATATGTACAAATTTGTTCTCAGTTTCTATTGCAATATTTTTCATAATTATCAATGAAACATGGAGATATTTTGATGATATTAATCTGTGTGAAACAGGGGGAGATTTTTTTTCTCTTATAATATTTTTCATAATTATCAATGAAACAGGGAGATATTTTGATGATATTAATCTGTGTGAAATAGGGGGAGATTTTTTTTCCTTATAATACCTTTTTATGATTATCAATGAAACAAGGGGAGATTTTTTTATGAATTAAAATTTGTGTGAAATTATTTCCTATCTCTAAATTAAACAAGGGGAGTTAAGAGAAGTCTTTGCTCATGAGTTAGGGGGAGTCTTGTTATTAATATATCCAGGGGGAGATTAAGAGACTCTGACACTTGATGCAAATTTGTGTTAATCTGTGCTAATCTTGAGTTGGCTATATAGAGTCAAACATTTTAATTCATTTCAGGTGTTTCCTTGATCATCATCAAAAAGGGGGAGATTGAAAGAAATGAGGGGGAGATTGATGGAAACTTCCTTACATTCCCAAGAGATGATTTTGATGATGATTCAAGTCAACTACATTCAAGTCAACACCATTCAAGATGAATTAAGGACAAACTGAATTTATGACGTTGGTGAAAATGTGAAACATTTCCCTACATGCATTTGATAAAGATGATGATTCAAGCAAGTCCAAGATGATTCCTGAAGACTAGATAGAGTCTTAGAATACTGGATATAGAGGTACAAGTTGATGAAGTAATATTATGCATAAGCCTCCAAAACACAAGTGTGATAAAATTCATAACATGATATTTTTCTCTATCATAATAAATTATGATGCATCAGAAATGGAAAAAATGATTTTCTTTGTCATAATTGATTATAATATAATCAATTATGGCAATTCAAATTTAAAAAATATATCCATTTTAAAGAATAAATATTTTTGAATATATCCTGATTTTCTCTATGATATTATTAATGTCCAACGACCATTTTCCGATGCTATTTTTCTATTTAATTAAGTTTTGATGAAAAATAAAAAACACACAATTACGTAATTCGAAAATACAATTTACATTCAATCAGTTTTGAGAAAAGAATTATGAACAAGGCAACGGAGATATTTTACACCTTTTGAGAAAACTCTCTTCTCTACTGCCTTCTGTGCTTTCATTATTAATCACACTTGTTCTTGGAGATTGAAATTCTACAGGCTTCTACAATTTGTTGTCTCCATTACCCAGGTGTGTCTGTTCTTATTTTTATTACATTCATCCTTTTTGTATTGGTGAAAAGGAGGTGTTTTTCATCCCTAGTGTGATTCTAGGGAGGTGTTCATCCTTAGTGGGATTCTAAGGAGGTGTTTTCATCCTTTGATTTGTTCAGAGGAGGTGTTCATCCCTAGTGAGATTCTAGGGAGGTGTTCATCCTTAGTGGGATTCTAAGGAGGTATTTTCCATCCGTTGATTTGTTCATAGGAGGTGTTCATCCCTAGTGGGATTCTAGGGAGGTGTTCATTCTTAGTGGGTTTCTAAGGAGGTGATTGTCTTTTTAATTAGTTTAATTTTTATTGGTTCTTTTGCTGAGTTGATTGTAATTTGTAAACTGAATTTGAAAGATAGTGAATGGGGAGTCACTCTTGTGTTAAGAGTTGACTGGGAACTGGATGTAGGGTTGGTTATACCCGAACCAGTATAAATCTCTGTGTGCTCTTCTCTTTCCCTTATCTCTTTCTCTTTTCCTAATTATATTATCGCTTCCGATTTATCTGTGTTCAAACAAATTATTAACTCACAAATAAATTTTTAATTTTACATCTATTTTAATTTGTGCATTTATTCACCCCCCTCTAGATGTCATTTGTCTAACATGATTGAGAGTAAACATCTAAATAAAGACATACTAGTAGGAATGGATATTTATTCCATGACTCATAAGCTTCAAATTCATCCTACTGGAATTAAATTTAGAAAGAGAATTTAAATCTTTCACAAAAGTACCCAGACTCTTCTCCCTCTCTAAAGCTCCTCCAGACTTAGAAGAAATAAAAGTCAAATTAGCCACCCCGTGTGCTAATAGTCATCAAGACTTTTCTCATCCAAATCCTTTGTGGAAGAATCCTGAATTCTTCGTCCAACTACCCTTCAAACTCAATGAAGATATCAATCCTACAAAGGCTATACATCCTAGAATTTCTCCATCAGATCTACAATTGGTCCGACAAGAATGCCAAAAACTCTTGAGACACAACCTGATAGAATCAACCCAATCCAATTGGGTCTGTCAAGCCTTCTATGTGGAAAAGAGATCATAAAGAATCAGAGGGAAGAAGAGGTTAGTCATTGATTATAAACCTCTTAATCACTTCCTTAAGGATGATAAATTTCCAATTCCTAAAGCATTTTCCTTACCCACTCTGATAAAAGAAGCTTATATCTTCTTTAAGTTTGATATCAAATATGGGTTTTGACAATTAGGATTGATCTTTCTAATAGATATAAAACTACTTTTTGCATACCCAATGCCCAATATCAGTGGAAAGTAATGTCTTTTGGGCTTAAGGTAGCCCCTTCAGTGTTCCAAAAGGTCACGACAAAAATCTTTGAGTCCATATTAGACAAAGCTATGATTTACATAGATGACATCCTATTGTACTCTCAAGACATGGACTTTCACATCAAGTTATTGGGTCAATTCTTTGAAATATCCCTCAACACAGGATTATGCTCTCTGCGAAGAAAATTCACTTGGCCCAAAGAGAAACCGATTTCTTGGGAATGTTTTTCTGTCAAGGCTCATATCAACCTCAACCCTACATTGCTGACGAGCTTCTCAATTTTTCCGATAAAAACTTAACTATAAAGCAAATTTAGTAATTTCTTGGAATCATTAACTACATCAGAGAATTCATCCCTAATATTGTCGGATATACAAGTCCCTTGTCTAAGTTGCTAAGGAAGAACCCTCCTTCTTGGGGACTCGATGTGAACATGACCTATGATAAGGGCTAGAGCAAGGGAAACAAAGGAAGCTCTTCAACAAGTATTGTTGGTTGACCAAATTGTGTTTTGGATTAATCAATTAATGGGCTTTAGTTTGATTTTATTTTAAGTTGTAATAAGGGCCCAATTGAAAATTTAGTCATCGACCTTTAGGAGACCAAGGGGTGCATAGCCGATTGACTTTTGGTTGCCACGAGTTTCGGATACAATTAGTCATTAAGTAGTTTCAATTCCTAGGTTAATGGATCATTATTAACCTTTATTTGTTTCCATTAAATAGTTTTCAATTCCTAGATTAATGGATTATTATTAGTATTTATTTTATTTTATTGAGTCTTTTGTAATTATGATGACAACGCTTCTATATCAGATGAACCATTCTTATCAAGAAATAACAAGTGAAATTTTATTCAGAAATATTAGACTTTATCTCTTTTATCTTAGTGAGAGTGATTCTCCTAAATTCTTGAGTGATTCAAGAACCCTTGGCTGTATCAAAGGACTGTCACATCCTTTGTGTGTTGCCTCCCTTGGGAAGAGTGATTCTTTCCTTCCACCTTCTTTCTAATTCCTAAATTTATTACAAGGTTCTAACCCTAAAGATCCTAAATTACCCCTTGTGATTCATATCATTTGGTATTCAGAGCTCCGGTTTAAAGGTTTGAACATTAAATTGATGGCAGAAGAGGAAAATTACAATCAAGAAGCAAGAATTAGTCCAATTCAAATGAGAGTATTGGTACAACATTTGGAAGGATTAATGATACGACATAACAATGAGCTCTATGAAAGATTGAACCGGTTGGAGAATAGAAATCCTGAAGACGAAGAAGAAAGGAGAAATAGGAGAATGAATGATGGAGTAACAAGATCAAGTAGGCTTGAAGGGGTCAAGCTTAACATTCCTCCGTTCAAAGGAAAAAGTGATCCAGAAGCATACTTGGAGTGGGAGATGAAAATAGAGCATGTTTTCTCATGCAACAATTATGAGGAGACCCAAAAGGTGAGGCTTGCAACAACAGAATTTTATGACTATGCTCTTGTTTGGTGGAACAAGTTACAAAAGGAGAGAGATAGAAATGAAGAGCCAATGGTTAATACATGGACTGAGATGAAAATGATCATGAGGAAGCGATATGTGCCGGCTAGTTATGCAAGGGACTTGAAATTTAAACTCCAAAAACTTACTCAAGGCAACAGGGGGGTTGAGGAGTATTTCAAAGAAATGGACATGCTCATGATTCAAGCAAAGATTGAAGAAGATGAAGAGGTAACTATGGCCCGATTTATTGGTGGTTTGAATATTGATATATGTGATATTGTTGAGTGTTGAACATTCAAGGACTTGATGTTGCACTTGATGGGCATGAAGATTGTTGATTTTGATGATGATTCAAGAACTCAAAGACTTAGAGTGTTGAAGACTTGTTTTGTATTGTAATAACTCTGTTTCAATTAGATTGAGTCTGTAATATTAGTGTTTAAGATAGCCGGTACATAGTCTGCACCTTAGAAGCTTCAAAAAGCTCAAATTTATCATCCAGGCTCGTCTTTAATCGATTAAATAGGGAAATAATCGATTAAAACAGTGAGAAAAATCATTTTCTATATCTGCTCACTGGTTTAATCGATTAAAACTCCTGTTAATCGATTAACAGGCAGTTTAATCGATTAAAAGCCCTTTTAATCGATTAAAACAGAGAGTTTCAGGGTTCTGTTGATTTTGGCTCTGTAATAATCGATTAACTCTTGATTTAATCGATTATTTCAGTCAGATTTCAAATTTTAACTTCAAATCAATCCTATTTTCGAAAACCCTATTTCCAAGAACCCTAATTCCAAAATTCTCAATTCCCAAACCCTAATTTCTCTACTTAAGCTTCTCTATGGCACTCAGAAAAGAAGAACAACCTTTTTCAGACAAAAGTTAAGTGTGGTAGTGCCAGAGAACTGTTTGTTGCAAGAAAAAGGGGCTTTTGGAACCTGGTGTGGGCTAGAAGCGATAAGAATCACTAAGTGGAGTTCTTAGTGGATTGTGTGTTGTGCCGTCTCTAGGGAAAGTTGTTCATCATCTCTTGTGGATTTCAAGAGAGGTGTTTTCATATCTTTATCTTTTCAATTATAATTTGTTGTAACAACTTGATCATAGTGACAGTGTTAATCCTCTGTTTGAGTGATTAGCAACTAGACGTAGGGTCTTTTGATCCGAACCAGTATAAATTTCCTGTGTAAGATTCTCTATCTCTTCTCTATTTACATTTACACAGTTTTTAATCGGTAAAATTTGGGGAAAATTTTGAAAACCTAATTTTTGTTAAGAAACCAATTCACCCCCCCTCTTGGTTTTTGTCCGACCATGCGAACATTCCGCTGCGCGATTCTAACAAGTGGTATCAGAGCTTGCTTTGATAGTCATTCAAATTTTCGAAAATGGCCGGACAAAATCAAACTTTTGCCAAAGGTGCGTCTATCAACAGACCCCCACTTTTTGCGGGTCAAAATTATCCTTTTTGGAAGGTACGAATGCAAATCTTTTTAGAGTCTGTTGATAGAGGCGTTTGGAACGCTATTTTAAACGGTCCATTTGTTCCTAAAGTTACAGAGAACGGTGTTGACGTTCTTAAACCTTTTTCTAGATGGACTGCAGAAGAAAATAGAAAAGCACAATTTGACATTAGGGCTAGAAATATAATTTCATCTGCTCTAACCCTTGACGAGTTTTACAGGATTTCTGTTTGTAAAAGTGCCCAGGAAATGTGGAAAATGCTTAGAGTGACCCACGAAGGTACTGACGACGTCAAGAGAGCACGTAAAAACTCCCTAATCCAAGAATACGAGATGTTCCAGATGCAACAAGGAGAAACGATATTTGACGTTCAAAAGTGTTTCACTCATATTGTGAATCATCTCACCAGATTAGGTAAAGTATTTGACGTTGATGAATTAAATGTTAAAATTTTGAAATCTTTGGATAGGAAGTGGAAACCTAAGGTGACGGCCATCTCGGAGTCACAAAATCTTTCCACAATGTCAATGGCGGCGCTATTCGGAAAGCTAAGAGAGCATGAGCTTGAGTTTGGTAGGCTAAATGATGAAGAAGGACAATTTCAAAAGAAAAATCTAGCCTTCAAAACCGAAATCTCCAAAGGTAAAAATAAAAGGGAAGAAGAAGACTCAAACGATGAAGAAGAAGAGTTGAGTCTTATGATAAAGAAGTTTACCAAATTCATTAAAGCCAAAGGAAGACATCCCTTCAAAGGTAAAGGAAAGGTACGGGAAAATTCTTCTGTAAATATAAAATGCTATGGTTGTGGTGAAGTAGGACATGTAAAGACCGAATGTCCAAATAAGAAGAATGATGAATTCAAAGGCAAAAAGGTCTTCAAGAAGAAAACCTATATTGCTTGGGATAACAATGATTCAAGTTCAGAATCAAGTGACTCGGAAGTAGAAGCAAATATTTGCTTAATGGCAAATGACAACATTTCTTCCGATTTTGAGGTAAGTGATTCTGACACATCTTCTAGTGATGAGGATAATAACTATGATGAATTGCAAAATGCTTATAATGAATTGTTTAGTGATTTTAAGAATTTGAAAAATGAATATAAAGTTGTAAAGAAGAACTTAAATAGATCCGAAAAGGAAATAGACTCCTTAAAAATGAAAATCACATGTTTAGAAGAAAAGGAGTCCTTAGAAACGAAAATTGTATGTTTAGATGAGGAAAATGATAAGAACCGAGCATGTGCAAATTGTAAAGAGCATGAATATGACATAGATATTCTTAATCATTTGCTAGACAAAGCCGAAAAGGAAATAGATGATCTTAAGAAGCATGAATTGATGTTTGCTCAAAATAATGTAAATCATCAAGTTCCTTTGAAAAAGCCTAAAAGGAAAAATAAAAGAGTATGGGTAGAAAAAGGAACTAGAGCATCTATGATTAGAAATGCATCATTTTCAAATGTTTCATCTAAAGCATGTTTTTATTGCATGAAACAAGGTCACACGTCAAATAGATGTAAAATTAAACATTTTGGTGTACCTAAAGGTAAATACATTTGGGTTCCTATAGCTAAATAATTTGTTATGTCTCTAACCCCAAGGACCCAAAAGTTGTGGGGACCTAAGTTTACTATGTTCTTGTTTTGTAGGAAACTTCCAAATCAAAGAAGTCTATGTGGTATCTTGATAGCGGATGCTCAAAACATATGACTGGAGATAAATCTAAATTTGTGAGTTTCAAGGCTAAGGAACAAGGATATGTAACTTATGGGGACAACAACAAAGGGAAGATCCTTAGAATTGGAAACATAGGTAGTGCAAACACTTTGGAGATCAAGGATGTGCTACTTGTTGATGGACTTAAGCATAATCTCCTTAGTATAAGTCAATTATGTGACAAAGGCTTTAAGGTAATATTTGAAAGTCAATTTTGCACCATTCACTTGATAGATTCCGAAAATATAGAATTAAAAGGTATTAGGCATAACAACATATATTTGATTGATTTGGATTGTTTACATGATTCTAGCATAACATGTTTAGTTGCTAAGGAAGAGAACCCTTGGTTATGGCATAAAAGGGCTGCTCATATAAATATGCATCATTTGAATAAATTGATATCAAAAGACTTAGTTATTGGTTTGCCTAAGTTAAAATTTGAAAAAGATAGGTTATGTGATGCATGTCAAAAAGGTAAATAAGTAAAATCATCATTTAAATCAAAGAATGTTGTTTCCACTTCAAAACCCCTAGAATTATTACATTTAGATTTATTTGGACCTTCTAGGATAAAAAGCTTTGGTGGAAATTATTATGGACTTGTGATTGTTGATGATTACTCTAGATATACATGGACATTTTTCCTAACTACGAAAAGTGAAGCTTTTAAGGTCTTTAGAAAATTTGCAAAACAAATTCAAAATGAGAAAGACTTAAGAATTAAAGTTTTAAGAAGTGACCATGGTGGTTAGTTTCAAAATGAAAAGTTTGAAAATTATTGTGAAGAAAATGGAATATTACATAACTTTTCTGCTCCTAGGACTCCCCAACAAAATGGTGTAGTTGAAAGGAAAAATAGGTCATTAGAGGAACTTGCTAGAACTATGTTAAATGAATCTAATGTTCCTAAATATTTTTGGGCTGATGCGGTTAGTACTGCATGTTATGTTTTAAATAGAATGTTCATTAGGTCAATTATTAAATCTACTCCATATGAATTGTTTAATGGTAGAAAACCTAATGTTGCTCATTTGAAAATTTTTGGATGTAAGTGCTTTGTGTTGAATAATGGAAAAGATAACTTAGGAAAATTTGACTCTAAAGTCGATGAGGGCATTTTCTTAGGTTATTCATTAACTAGTAAGGCTTACAGGGTATTCAATAGAAGAACTTTAAATATAGAAGAATCTATACATGTTACTTTTGATGAGATTGTAGACCTTGGGGGAAATCCTCTTGTGTCAAATAAAGAACTTGCAGGTGATGATGAATATATAAGAGAGGCTCTTGATGAATTGTATTTGGAAGAAAGTGAGCCTTCTCCAACACCTGAATTAGCAAAAGAATTGCAATCTCCTAGAGGACTCTCAATGGACAATATCATTGGTGATATCTCAAAAGGGGTAAGAACTAGAAATATGACTAATTTCTGTATGTCTGTAGCTTTTGTGTCACAGATTGAACCCAAAAACGTTGAGGAAGCACTTAAAGATGAACAATGGTGCATAGCCATGCAAGAAGAACTTAACCAATTTGAAAGGAATCAAGTCTGGGAATTAATCCCAAGAGAAGAGTCACATCAAGTAATTGGAACCAAATGGGTGTTTAGAAATAAGCTTGATGAAGATGGGAACATAACAAAGAATAAAGCTAGACTTGTTGCCAAAGGCTATTGTCAGGAGGAAGGTATAGACTATGATGAAACTTATGCTCCTGTTGCCAGGTTAGAGGCTATACGCCTACTTCTTGCTTATGCATCTTTAATGAAATTTAAATTATATCAAATGGATGTTAAGAGTGCATTTTTGAATGGTTTTATTAAAGAAGAAGTTTATGTGGAGCAACCCCCAGGTTTTGAAGATTTTAGTTTTCCTAATCATGTTTTTAAATTAAAGAAAGCATTATATGGATTGAAACAAGCTCCTAGATCTTGGTATGAAAGGCTAAGTAGTTTCCTTACTTCAAATGATTTTTCTAGAGGAAAAATTGATTCTACACTGTTTATAAAGAAAGTTAAAGAACATATCTTATTGGTCCAGGTATATGTTGATGATATTATTTTTGGATCAACTGATAATTCGTTATGTGTAGAATTTGCTAAGATAATGCAGGGAGAGTTTGAAATGTCTATGATGGGAGAATTGACGTTCTTCCTTGGACTACAAATCAAGCAACTTAAAGATGGCATTTTCATCTCTCAAACCAAATACTGCAAAGAGATCCTTAAAATGTTTGGAATGGACACCTCTAAGGAAGCTAACACACCCATGGGAACTTCATGCTATCTAGACAAGGATGAATCAAGTTTGGAAGTTAATCAATCTATGTATAGAGGTATGATGGGTTCACTGTTATACTTAACTGCAAGTAGACCTGATATTATGCATTTTGTATGTGTGTGTGCTAGATTTTAGGCTTGTCCAAAAGAATCTCATCTAATTGCAGTAAAACATATTTTAAAATATTTAAAAGGAACTAGTGGTTTTGGTTTATGGTATCCATCTCGATGCTTGCACTAGTCTAATAGGATATTCGATGCTCGATTATGGTGGATGCAAAATTGATAGGAAAAGTACTAGTGGGACATGTCATTTGTTAGGTTCATCCTTAGTATCTTGGCATTCTAAGAAACAAGCTTGTGTTGCTTTATCTACCACTGAAGCTAAATATATTGCAGCTGGTAGTTGTTGTGCTCAAATTTTATGGATGAAACAACAGTTAGAAGATTATAATATATTTTTAAATGACATACCTTTAATGTGTGATAATACGAGTGCAATTACTAAGAATCCAGTAATGCACTCTAGGACTAAGCACATAGAAATTAGGCATCACTTTTTGAGAGATCATATCAGCAAAGGAAACTATAAAATAGAATACGTTGATACAAAACATCAATTAACAGATATTTTTACTAAGCCTCTACCCAAAGATAGATTTTATGATCTTAGAAGAGACTTAGGGCTTTTAGAAATAGCTTAAATTCTGCTTATTGAGACAGCTTTTGGATGATTGTAATGTTAAAATTCATTATACAGGATGTTCATAGTTTATCATGTGTTAAAACCTCAAAAATATGATGTACTCTCTAGAATAATCGATTAATTGGAGTTATAATCGATTATTTGCATCCAAAACACTCAAAACAGGGAATTCCTCTCTGAATTAATCGATTAATTCGATAATTAATCGATTAAATACAGAATTAATCGATTATCTGCACAATATAATCGATTAAATGGTTCTGGCACTGGTTTAATCGATTAATTTGAGTTTTAATCGATTAAATCTGGCAAGTTTGGCCTCCTAGCCATTGCCAACAGATCTCTTGACCTATATTCACTTCCATATGACCGTTAGACATGCTTGATTATAAATAGGGGCCTCCATTTCACTTCTACTCACTTCTATCTCTTGAAATCAAGCTTTCTTGCCTTATTCTAGCACTCTTGCCCTCTTCTCAATACATTTAGCTTTCTAAATCTTCTTGTTATTCCTCAAATCTTTCAATGGCCTCATCTTCTCGTGCTAAGATCCCTACTAGAAGAAGATTTGAACCCTCATCTCGTCCCCGTCCTAATTCTGTAGAAGGATGGATTTCTGATACAGATGGCCAACAAGAATTTCTGACCTACTGGTAGGAACGTGCCATTATCAATAAGGGATTCAACTTTCCCAACCTTCTTGAAATTCAAGGAGTTCTTCCCTTCATCCAAATGCAAGGTACGTATTATCCTGACCTTGTTAGGTTATTTTACTCTAGATTTAAATTTAGAGATCAAATAGCTACCTCTAGAGTAAAAGGCGTCACAATTATTCTTGACGATGATATTTGGGAGAATGTTGCCCACTTTCCAATTAGAGAAGATGCTATTAACATTTATGGTGAGTTAGATGATTTTGACAGGTTCTTAGCTTACCGTTCTTTTCTGCGAAATCCCTCCATGGAGATTGGGCGTCTCCTTCTTGCTGGACCTTTAAAGAAGGAGGAACGCATGATTCTACATCTACTTGTCTGGATTCTATGTCCTTGGGCTACAAATCATGTTCAATGTTCTTCAATCGATCTTAGGATTATTCACGCCGTAATGAATAATGAGCCCTTAGATTGGGGCGTTCTTGTCACCATGACAATGTTAAAAGCAAAACGCCATCCCACCTTCAAAATTCCATATGCCCTCCTTGTCTCTCGGATTCTTGAATATAAGGGAGTCAATGTCGAAGGTGAACAAACAGTAAGAACAAATAACCTGAATCGCATGCTTGATAGCACATTGATCCAACTTCAAATGGAGCGTGTCAACGACATTTATGTTCACAAGGATGACGTTCCGAATCAAGGTGGTGATAATGAAGATTCTGATGAAGATATGCCTCCTGCTGTTGATTTTCCCTCTGATCAAATTCAAAGTGTTGGAACTTCCTCTACTCATCATGAAACCCGACAATCCATGGAAGACATGTTATCTGACATGAATAAAAGAATGCAGTCTTTCTTCACTCTTTCTGGAGTACGACATGAGGAAATAATTCGCCGTATATCTGATGTAGATGATAAAGTGTGTCGTTTAGAAAATAGATTTGATGCACACTTTCATAGTGATGATAGTGAAGAATTTTAAAATTTGTAATTTTTCTCTTATATTGTAATGAATGCTTTTATCTGAAATAAAATGTGGTGTTCTGTTTTTTGCTATGTTTGAGGGGGAGTTTTCTCTAAGTTATGCATATTTTGAGGGGGAGCTCTTATGTTTGCCTTAGAAGAATTATTTTTTATTATAATCAAAATAGGGGGAGAAATATTTAAAGCCTAATATTATTGTTTTTAAATATTATCTCGGTATGTTTAATGTGTTTGTTAGTATGACGGATAAAACGAGGTTATTACAAGGCTTTAAAAGATAATTTTGATCATCATCAAAAAGGGGAGATTGTTGAACATTCAAGGACTTGATGTTGCACTTGATGGGCATGAAGATTGTTGATTTTGATGATGATTCAAGAACTCAAAGACTTAGAGTGTTGAAGACTTGTTTTGTATTGTAATAACTCTGTTTCAATTAGATTGAGTCTGTAATATTAGTGTTTAAGATAGCCGGTACATAGTCTGCACCTTAGAAGCTTCAAAAAGCTCAAATTTATCATCCAGGCTCGGCTTTAATCGATTAAATAGGGAAATAATCGATTAAAACAGATGAGAAAAACCATTTTCACGTATCCGCTCACTGGTTTAATCGATTAAAACTCCTGTTAATCGATTAACAGCGGTTTAATCGATTAAAAGCCCTTTTAATCGATTAAAACAGAGAGTTTCGAGGTTCTATTGATTTTGGCTCTGTAATAATCGATTAACTCTTGATTTAATCGATTATTTCAGTCAGATTTCAAATTTTAACTTCAAATCAATCCTATTTTCGAAAACCCTATTTCCAAGAACCCTAATTCCGAAATTCCCAATTCCCAAACCCTAATTTCTCTACTTAAGCTTCTCTATGGCACTCAGAAAAGAAGAACAACCTTTTTCATACAAAAGTTAAGTGCTGTAGTGCCAGAGAACTGTTTGTTGCAAGAAAAAGGGGCTTTTGGAACCTGGTGTAGGCTAGAAGCGATAAGAATCACTAAGTGGAGTTCTTAGTGGATTGTGTGTTGTGCCGTCTCTAGGGAAAGTTGTTCATCATCTCTTGTGGATTTCAAGAGAGGTGTTTTCTTATCTTTATCTTTTCAATTGTAATTTGTTGTAACAACTTGATCATAGTGACAACGTTAATCCTCTGTTTGAGTGATTAGCAACTGGACGTAGGGTCTTTTGATCCGAACCAGTATAAATTTCCTGTGTAAGATTCTCTATCTCTTCTCTATTTACATTTACACAATTTTTAATCGGTAAAATTTGGGGAAAATTTTGAAAACCTAATTTTTGTTAAGAAACCAATTCACCCCCCCTCTTGGTTTTTGTCCGACCACGCGAACATTCCGCTGCGCGATTCTAACATTGAGTTGCAGGAGTTTGTTGATATGGAGGATTTACTTCATAAAGCAATTCGAGTGGAGCAACAACTCAAAAGAAAAGAAGTGACTAAGAAGAGTTCTACCAACTTTGGATTTTCAAGTTGGAAGGACAAAGGCAAAAAAGATGGGACTATTACTTCTAGTAGTTCCACACCTATTCCTACAAAGACTCATTCAAAATATGAAGAACAACCCTCTAAAAAAAGTAGAGATGTGAAGTGTTTCAAGTGTCAAGGCCTAGGACACTATGCTTATGAGTGCCCTAACACAAAGACCATGATTCTTAGAGAGGGAGAGTATATAAGTGAATCTGAGGTTGAAAAGGGAGAAAAGAGTGAAGACACTGAGGAGGAGGAAGAGATTCCAAAGGGAGATTTATTGATGATTAGGCGATTACTTGATAGTCAATTGAAACCTATGGAAGAAAACCAAAGAAAAAATATTTTTCACACTAGATGTTTAATCAATGACAAGGTGTGCATGATGATCATAGATGGAGGTAGTTGCACCAATGTGGCTAGTGCTAGATTAGTATCAAAGCTAAATTTAGCTACCAAACCACATCCTAGGCCATATAAACTCCAATGGCTTAGTAAGGATGGAGAGGTGCAAGTGAGACAACAAGTTGAAGTGGACATTTCCATTGGAAAATACAATGATAAGGTGCTTTGTGATATTATTCCTATGGAAGTCAGTCATTTACTTTTGGGGAGACCATGGCAATTTGATAAAAGGGTTAATCATAACGGGTTCACCAACAAGATTTCTTTCATACACCAAGACAAGAAGATTGTGCTCAAACTTTTGAGTCCACAAGAAGTATGTGAGGATAAAAAGAAAATGAAAGAAAAACTTCTTCAAGAAAAGAGAGAGAAAGAAAGCGTTAGTGAAACACTTGAGAGGAAAAAAAGTGATCAAAAGAAGAGTGAAACACTAGAAGTGAAACAGAGCTATTTAGCCATAAAAAGTGAGTATAATGTTTGTTCTACATTTAATTTGTCAGACTTATCTCTTTTTAATGTAGATGATGAATCCAATTTGAGGACAAATCCTTTTCAAGAGGGAGAGAATGATGTGAACATGACCTATGATAAGGGCTAGAGCAAGGGAAACAAAGGAAGCTCTTCAACAAGTATTGTTGGTTGACCAAATTGTGTTTTGGATTAATCAATTAATGGACTTTAGTTTGATTTTGTTTTAAGTTGTAATAAGGGCCCAATTGAAAATTTAGTCATCAGCCTTTGGGAGACCAAGGGGTGCATAGCTGATTGACTTTTGATTGCCACAGTTTCAGATATAATTAGTCATTAAGTAGTTTCAATTCCTAGGTTAATGGATCATTATTAGCCTTTATTTGTTTCCATTAAATAGTTTTCAATTCCTAGATTAATGGGTTATTATTAGTATTTATTTTTTTTTATTGAGTCTTTTGTAATTCCGATGGCAACATTCTTATCAAGAAATAACAAGTGAAATTTTATTCAGAAATATTAGAGTTTATCTCTTTTATCTTAGTGAGAGTGATTCTCCTAAATTCTTGAGTGATTCAAGAACCCTTGGCTGTATCAAAGGACTGTCACATCCTTTGTGTGTTGCCTCCCTTGGGAAGAGTGATTCTTTCCTTCCACCTTCTTTCTAATTCCTAAATTTCTTACAAGGTTCTAACCCTAAAGATCCTAAATTACCCCTTGTGATTCATATCAGGACCAGAACAGACTCAAGCAGTCAAAGAACTTAAGAAAATAGCACATACTCTTTTAGCTCTAAAAATCATAAGGAATGAAAAAAAAAAAACTTCAGACTAATACAAGTGATGATTTTTGAGGGAGCAGTTCTCATTGAAGAGATGACAAAAAGTATTATTATGGTCATGCTAGTGGACAGTTAAAAGAAGCTAAAAAACACTACCACACCATTTTCAAGGAAACCTTAGTTGTAAAAAATGGAATAAACAAGTTTGACTTCCATCTCAGAGGATATCATTTTGAAGTACAAATGGACAACTCTAACTAATGGACTAGTTTTCAAGGTATGATTTTTCTGTTAAACATATCAAGGAAACCAAAACACAATTCCTGATTTTTTGTCTAGACCAAAGAAAATTGTCCAATTAATTTCTGATACCCATAGTTTTCCTCTCATTTTTATGGTCAAACCCTTATCCAACAAAGCCAAAATTGTAAGAGTCTATCCTCCTAGACTGAATCTAACCTTTCCAGCAGTGATCCTCCAGTATGCTAAATCTCACTACTTCTATTTTCTCCATGAAATCCTAAATACAAAACCTCTCCAGCAACCATTTTTTATCTTGATATCCCTTTTGGGAGAATTGTTGAAATATTCTGTGAACCTGGATGGGATCTTGGTGAGCCAACACTTAAAACAATATGGTGTAAACTGTTTAATACTCTTCATCCCCATTGCATTAAAAACACAAACAACCTTTGAAATTTTGATGGATCCTTACAAGGAAATGTTTTATTTCTGAACACTATTGAAAAAATATTTATTAATATATATATATATATATTAAATATTTATTTTGTATTTTTATAAATATAATAAATACATGCATATTTATATATTTAATAAATATATATTTATATTTTTCTATATACATAATAACATAAATAAACTATATATATATATATATATATATATATATATATATATATATATATATATATATATATATATATATATATATATATATATATATATATATATATATATATATATATATATATATATATAGTGTCTGAACTCTATACCGCTCTCCCATTAACAGACGTTGATCGAGTATACCGCTTTTGGATTGTAGCTTACTCTAAAATATTCAAAATAGGCTTTATAAAAGCATATCTAAAAGGGGACACCGAATAAATCATATTCTTGACAACAACAATATATATAATATTTAATTATATTTTTAATATAAACTATTTTTAGTAAATACAAATAATATTTTTATAGAAATATATAAATATTTTTATTATATCTTAATATGTCTGTATATATTTTTATAAATATGGTAAATATAAATTTATATTTTCTTATATACATTATAACTCCATTAAATATAATATATATATATATATATATATATATATATATATATAAAATCCTGAAGCATTTATTTAATATAAAATATTTTTAAGAAATACAAATTATGATATTCTATTTTTTCCATAAAAATATATAAATATTTGTATTAAATATAAATACAGTTATTAATATATATATATATATATATATATATTAAATAAATATATAAATATACATATTTATATATGCAAAAAAAAATTTATATTTTATATATAATAAATATAAATATATATTTTTATATATAATAAAAATATATTTTTATAATTATATGTTTAATATATTTGTATACTTTTTTATCGATATATATTCATATATTTAATATATATATATATATATATAATATTTATATTTTCTTGTATATATGTATGATAATATATTTTTTATATAATATTTAATTATTTATTTAATAAAAATGATTTTTTGTAAATAAATATAATATTTATATTAAAAATAATTTTATTTAATTTTGATATAATATAAAATATATTTGTTATAAATATTTTGTTAAAATTTTGTGTAAATAGACATTTGAATTAGAAAATTTGAGTAAGATATACAATTTGAATTAAAGTGAATTGATATTTTAAATATTAAATTAATGAGACATGAATAAACAAGTTAGAAAACTACAAATGAGTAGAATAATTATTTATTTAATGATTATAATGTCATATTACAAAACTACAATAAAATTATCTATGAGAAGTTGATCCCCTAAGGTCAGGTTTATGCAGACAACGATTTCTTGTGTGTCATGGAGTGTGATAATAGGAACATTTTCTTCGGTGACCTTATTCACGAATATCCATTTCAGTCCTAATTCGTGTTAGACTTCGGACGACCCTTGAAACTTCTTCTTGTTGTTGGATTGGGGCAAAGTTGTAGGCCTTGATGGGATTACCAATAATCTTTGTGTCTAAGCTCCCCACAAATTGTCATACACTTTACATCCAACCTGCAAACAAGATTAATGTACATCTCGTAATCATGGTGAAATGTTTGCATGTTGCAACCAAATGAGAGAACATGGGTATATGAAATTTTTAGAACTTTCCACAATCACACCAAGCTTCATCTAGTCTAACAACAAAATTACCAGCGGGTCGAACTTCTCTTGGGTTGACCACATCTTCTACCATCATCATATGCAAGTGTGCCCATTTGTTCCTAGGAATGTCGTCAATCAGATTAACTTGCTTTATGATTTTGTAGTAGTAGTTTGCTCTTGGCTCAATCATTATGTATGCTTGCACACTGAAGTAATAAAAGTTAACATTGAATAAACAACATGACATAGTAAAACAATTTAAATAGAATAGAAGTTGTTACCCACATTGACAAGGTCTTTTTTGAGAGTTGCATTCTTGAATCTTCTCATAAAATTTTGTGCAATGTGTCGAATACAGTACACATGCGTACACTACATGAATTGAGTTGTGACGATCCAAAATTAAGCACAAGTTGTCATGAGGTGTGACATACCTCCTTAAGTTTTTTAAGAAAAAAACCTATGCATTTACAGTTTCACCTTCAACAATTCGCAAAAGAAATGGGGAGTATGTTGTTCCTTTTGTCTTGTGCAACAACTAGTAGTAGGGTGCCCTTATATTTACCATAAAGAAATGTACCATCCACTTGGACTAGTGGTTTGCAATACCGAAACCCATCAATGCATGCCTTGAAGGTCCATAATAGTCTTTTAAAGTATACCTTGTGATAAGATTCCAAATAGAATTGACATAAAAGATTTAAGGTTTAGAATCAATTAAGAATAAAACATTAGGAACTGAGAACAAAATAGAGAAAACATGAATAAAGGGAAGGTGCCACAAACAAAGTTTGATAAGCCTAGGATGATCGCTACAAGAATTGGTGAATTCTTGATAAGATCCAAGATGCAAGATAGAACTCTATCAAAGAAATATTCTCACTTTCGCAAAATTCATCTGTTGTCTCTTTTCTCAATTCAACAATCATAAATACAAAAATTTAGGGTTTAAGGTTTTCTTGGGCTTGACTTTGTTTATAATAAAAAGAAACCTAAAAGAGTTAAAACTAATCAAATATTAAACTAATGATCTTGGGTTCAAGTCCCATCTCCACCAAAAAAAATAAATTATTTTTATTTTAACTCTCCCCCACTACACAAGTAACCAGCTTAATCTCCTCAGTTTCTTGGTTCTTTGACTGTTGGGCCTCCCATAAAAGAGTCACATTTTGTTGTAAAACTTCTTGGGACTTTTTAATCTTTCCTTTAGTCATTGGTC
This sequence comes from Sphenostylis stenocarpa, assembly GCA_963425845.1. Taxonomy (NCBI): domain Eukaryota; kingdom Viridiplantae; phylum Streptophyta; class Magnoliopsida; order Fabales; family Fabaceae; genus Sphenostylis; species Sphenostylis stenocarpa. Next base: position 42,573,218 of record OY731406.1, read on the forward strand.
CAATTAAGTGGTCAATTAGATCTTCATCTTTCTTCTCTTGGACTTGGGCTTTTATGTCCACATCTTCGCCAGAAGATGGTTGTTATGTGGTCAATCGATAGTAGAAACTAGGAAGAAATTGTGACATGACTTGTAATAGGCTAGGCAAATTTTTGAATGATTCTTCCCATTTATCGTGGAAATTTTTAATTACTTGTTTCTTTGCCAACCAAGCCTTTATGTATGTCATAGTGTACTTGATATAAGCAATAATAATTGCAATATGGGTAGAAGGGTCCGCGTCCACAATTTTGACAAATATGTTCTGAAATTATGCATGACCCTAACTTATTGTGATCTTGTGATATCAAAGGCGTAACACATGTGTGGGTTCCTTCTATCTTTTGGATCTCCCAAAATTGTTCTTTGGTGTGCAAGATCGCTTAACACTTCAAATTACAATGACTCTCAACACACTGCACTTTTAATCTGGTGGTGTTGGAATGTGTGATTTTGTAGGTACAATGATTCATTATGTAGAACATGTTAAGTGCGTCAACGACTTGTTCCTTGTTTTAGAACCGCATTCCCTTGAATAATGATCTAGGTGGATGTTCCACAAATTCATGGTCAAATGCATGACCAAACTCACTATTTTGTTGATAAGGAAGTGTGGTATAGGTTTCAAAATGTTGGGAAGGGATGTATGGATGGGGTAAATGATGTTGGAATTGTTGTTGTATGGGGGGACCTCCAAGTTGTCATCATCCTCATCTGCATGTTGTGTGAGGATTTCGTCCTCATCATCACTAAAAGTTTCATTTTCGGGTAAAAAGGAAAGTAATGGTGTTGTAATTGCATTGGTGAGGGAGGGACAAACATTTGATGTAGATGGACCAATTAGGAGTTGGGTGTATGATTGTACATCAGCTTCCCATTCCCTTAAACAAGTGTTGTTCAAATCAATTGTTTGTGTTGTGGGTTGTGTTTGTGAGTGATGGTGTTGATCTTGGTATTGGTTAGGAACAAAAGGATTACTTGGATGGTAGGTTGTACATATCTCAGTTTCATCCAATGTTAGGTTTGCATTTTTCATGTTGATTAGCCCTTCTAAATCTTCGTCATCTTGAAGCGAAGTTATAGTGTGATACACATCTGAGCCATAAACTCAGATGGGGTATTTGTACGTGATGGTTGATAGTTGTTCATGGGGAGGTCAACCACATTTTTGTAGAACTGTTTGTTTGAAATGCTTAAATGTCATTCTTCTATGAATACACATCATGATGACTGTCACTGAAAAAAAAACGTATGAGGGCGAGTAACAATCTCACCATCATCAAAGATGACTGCTCGAATGAAAGAATTCATATGAAAGAAAAAACAATAAAATTGATGAAAGTGTAGAAGGCTAGAGAGGAGACAAAGGAAGTCTAAAGTTATGAGGAATTGGTGTGGCAAATGATGGTAAGGTAGGAGCAATTGGTGTGAGAAGTGATGGTAAGGTAGACTTTATATATTAATGTGAGTGGCATGAGAGTTAGGTTGTCATGTGAGTGGTAGGAGAGTTTAGGTAGGCATATGAGTGAGATAAAAGTTAGGTGATCATCTAAATGGTAAGTGAGTTTAGGTAGGCATATGAGTGAGATAAAAGTTAGGTGATCATCTAAATGGTAAGTGAGTTTAGGTAGGCATGTGAGTAGCATGAGAGTTAGGTAGTCATGTGAATGACATGAGAGTTAGGTAGTCATGTGAGTGGTAGGTGAGACCCAGTGACTTGACAAGTTATTGACGACATGTCAAGTGAGACCCACTTTGACGGTCCCATGGTATGAGGTGATGATGTGGCACACGCGTGTCAAAGGAGTCACATGCACTCTATTGTGCACACAAACCCAGTAACTTGATAACTCACTGATGACATGTCAGGTGAGACCCACTCTGACGATCTCGTGGTACGAGGCGATGATGTGACATACGTATGTCAATAGCAGTCACATAAACTCTATTGTGCACGTGGACCCAGTGACTTGATAAGTCGTTGCGACATATTAGGTGAGACCCAATCTAACGATCCTGTGGTATGAGACAATGATGTGGCACACACGTGTCGAAGGAGTCACATGCACTCTATTATGCACGTAGACCCAGTGACTTGATAAGTTTCCAAAGACATGTTTGGTGAGACCCAATCTAATGGTCTCGTGGTACAAGGCAATGATGTGGCACAAGCATGTTGAAGGTGTCACATGCACTCTATTGGGCATGCAGACTCAGTGACTTACAAGTAGTTGACGACATGTTAAGTGAGACCCAGTTTGATAGTCCCATAATATAAGGTGATGATGTGGCACAGGCATGACGAAGGTGTCACATGCACTCTATTGTGCATGTAGGGATGACAATTAAACTCGTACCCGTTGAAACTAACCCGTCCCGAGTTTGATGGGGAAAACCCGAGTTGACCAAGGGCGGGGACGGGGATGAGTAATGCAATCCCCACCCCGACCCCGACCCCATCCTCGCCCCGACTTTATATTTAAATTTAAATTTTAAAATATTAATATTTTAAAAGTATTTCCTTTTCTTTTTCTATTACATATAAGGTCATTTTTTTATATTTCATCATTTTTATTTTTCTTCTACCCACTTTTTAATTTTTGTCTTTTTTAATCTTTTATATCAATTAATTTATTACATTATTCTCTCTCTTACCTTTCAGTTTTCACATTTCCTTAATCTCTCCCATCAATTTTTTTTTTCAATCTTTTCAACCAATTTGATGAACATAGTTAATTTTTTTTTCTTCTTTATCTTTTTCTAAATATTTTACATAAATCTTATTAGTAACTAATATTATTTTATTTATAATTTGTGTTATTAGGTTTTATTATGTCATATTTTTTTATCTTATTATTCTTATTTATCATATATCAAATTTTATCTTAATAAAATAATTGTATTTTAAAGGATTAAAAGGAATTAATAATTTAAACTTTTATTACTTCGAACTAATTAAATAAGAATTAACTTATTAAATATTTCCTTATAAACTATATATTTCATATTTTTAAATGACAACTTAAAGATGAATTAACTTATATATGTAATCAAATGTTTGAATACAATATAATAATAATAATAATAATAATAATAATAATAATAATATTATTATTATTATTATTATTATTATTATTACTATTATAAGTATTCAAATATTTGAATACAGTATTATAATAATAATAATATAAATATTCTATATGTATATAAATAAAAAATAATTAAATATTTATTTTACATACATATTTTAATATAAATATAATAAATTAAAATATATATTTAATTAATAATAATTATAAATTATAAATATTTATTTATATATAAAAATAATATAGATCGGGGACGTGGCGGTGGCAAGGAACCCGAAACCCGGTGAGGACGGGGATGGAGACTTAAATTTTAACCCCGATGGGGATCGGGAGCGGGGATGGTTAAAAAAGTCAGGGGCGAGGATCGGGGAGTCAAAACCCGCCCCACCTCGTTACCATGCCTATGTGCACGCAGACTTAGTGACTTGACAAGTCATTGATGACATGTTAGGTGAGACCTAGTCTTACGGTCCCATGGTATGAAGTGATGACATGGCACACGTATTTTGAAGGAATCACATGCACTTTGTCGTGCCCTCGGACCCAACGACTTGACAAGTCACTGACGACATGTTGGTGAGGCCCAGTCTGATGATCCCACGGTACAAGGAAATTACATAGCACATGTGTGTCAAAGGAGTCACATGCACTTCATTGTACATGCGGATCTAATGACTTGACAAATTGCTGACCACATGTCAGCTAAGACTCAGTACGACAATGCTATGTTTATTTTAGTGACTTAAGCTTTTATGTTAATGGCATGATAGCTTAAGCTTTTATGTGATGAGTCGTGTTTCTTTAAGATGATGATCATTAATAAACATTGTAAACAAGTAACGAAAATTGTTGTTAAATATTAAAGGAACAATATTATTATTTATAAAGAAAGCCAAAAGTTAAACATAAAATTGAAATGCATAATACATTTCTATATTCATTACAACAATCACTCTAACTTCAGATAATCATTCATATTTTTTCCATTTCATAAAAAGACATAGAAGAGGTTGGGTTTGGGTTGTCTTCATGAATGTGCACCATTATCTCAACCTGAACTTGCGGAGCCTGTTTTGTTGCCATAAAGAACACATGTTCTACATCTTCATCTGCAAATATCCTATATGAACGATATGAACATGTGTTAGTAAAGATGTAGATCAGATACCTGTATTGCAAGTCGACAACATACGACTTGTCTATTGTTGTAATCAATTGACTAAGGATTGTTTCCTTCATTTCTCACATTGTCATCGTGTTGTTGATTGTAACCCAAGTTGTGTGTGACCTTACATAGTGGTCAGAGTGGTTATCTTTTGTTAAGATGTTGTCGTTATAGTAGACGAATATAGTAAAAGTTGTAGAAGTCATACCTATTGGTATAAGTGTTCAGTAAGTTGATTGAATGAATGGTAGCAATAGTAAGTGGTCTCATTTATAGGTGGTGAAGGTTGTCATGTGCTATGGAAATAAGTGATGCAAAATATATTTGAGAAAGTAACAGTTATTTTTTCATGTGAAGTGTACAATGCAACAATGCAGTAACAAATATTTTTGCACTTGTAAGGTATAATGCAATAATGATTGTTTTTCCATGTGTAGTGTACAATGCAATAATGCAATAACGACTATTTTTCCATGTATAGTGCATGCGGACCTAGTCATTGACCATGTTTTAGCCAAGACCTAGTGTCATGCACTCTATTATACTCATGGACTGAGGACTTGACAACACATTGACCACAAGTCAGTCAAACACCAATCTAACCACATGTTGATCGAGGAGTTGACGTGACACATGTGTGCAATAAATCTGGTTTCCTATAAATTGTATGAAACATTTTTCACCAACAAGTTTATTGAGAGAGTGAAGGGAGTTTCAAAATCGACAAAGTTTTATTCAAGAGAAAATGATGGTTATTGAAAAATTGAGTATTTATAATTCATTTAATGTTTGTGTTAGTTGTGAGGATGATTATAGTTTTTGTACCATCCCTTTCAAAAATTCCCTTATTCATTTGAAGAATTGGATCCAACATGAGCAACATTTGCAAACTGGAGGCCAATCATGAAGGTGCTCTACTTTAAACCATCGTTGTTTGATGTTTATGTTCAAGAGTGGATGGAATTAACAATTGACTCAGATGTTGAAGAAATGATACAATGGCATCAATAGTTTCCTCAATATGCGATGATGGAATTGGTTGTGAAAATGATGAAGCTTCAGTCACCCAACATTTAAGTTTGTTGTAAATTGTTAGTACTTTGGTATAATTTTTGTTGTTGGCTTATGTAGTTTTTATTTTCAATGACTTATGTTTGTTGGCTTATGTAATTTCTAGTGTTGCCTTATGTACTTTGGTTTTTTAGTTATTGCTTTCTAGTTTTGTTTGATTTACTATTTCTTTCCATTTATAGCTTTATTCGATTTATTGCTATATTTGATTTACTCACAGGACAAAGGTCACTGTTTATGATAAGATTCCTCTGATGCACTCCCTGACACGCACTATCCTAGGTGTCAGTAAAAAGCAACGACCAAGATCAACTCTCCATATATTAACGATCAAGATTGTCTCCATGTTACCTGTAGACCCCAAATCTTGTCCGGCCATACAACAAGATCAGAAATCCTCCATTTTAAAGATGGACAAGGCTTCATAGGGCCCCTAGTAGTGTTCACTAGGCTCCATTTAAGAAAAGCAGAGTTTTCTTAGAAAATAAAAATTAGAAATTTTGTCAAAAGAGTCGGGACGACCGTCCCAAATTCCAAACGGTCGTCCCACTTGTTTGGCTAGCTCGAGACAGTCGTCCTGAATTTGGGACGACCGTCCCACCTTCCTTAGTGGTCTGGGACGACCGTCCCAAATTTTAGACGGTCGTCCACCCTCTTTGGTAGCTTGGGATTGTCGTCCCATATTCCCAGACGGTCGTCCCGACTAACAAAATTCGGCTCCTGGGTGAGCAAGCCTATAAATAGAACGTCATTTCTCCCATTTTCACACACTTCTTCACACCTTCTCATACCTAGAGACACCTCTAGGTACCGAGTAGTCTTTCCGATAGTCCATTTGCGCAAAATCGGTTAAGGAAGTCTCCTTTTGAGACATTTGGCTCTCGGTAATTTAATAATTTTATTGTTTGAGGGAGGAGTACTCTTGTAGTGGGAGGGGACTGCCAAAAAATGTCCTCAAATTTGAAGATTTATAAAAGCTCGCTTCAGAGGTTCTTTTTCATTCCTTCTCTTTTATCGCTTTCCTTTTATTTACTTTCTTCTATGTGCATTAAAGATTAGGGCCATGTAGATATTTAAATATTGCAAGTAAATAAATAGGGTAAAGACATAATTTCTAGAATCTTTATTTTCTGAATTAATCTGTCATAGGGAATCCGAAAGGACGTTATGGGGTGCTAACACCTTCCCCACGTGTAACTAACTTCCTTACCGAAATCTGGTTATAATGGCCAAAGTTGGTTTTCTTAAACCAACGCCTTTTCTTTTTCCTTTTTTAATATTTATGGTTAAAACATTGGTGGCGAATCCATAAGAACCTTTTTTTTACGAAAACCTCACTCTTGAGGGTAGTTCGGTTATAAAGCATTCTAAGAGTGATGACCATATTTTAGAAAATGTCAGTCACAAAGCATCGCATTGCGACCACTCGCATTTATCGTTTCCCCACGCCATTATCCAATGGTCTAACTCACAGAAGAGAGGTCACTAGTCATGATAAGATTCCTCTAATGCAAGCCTTGACATGCACTACCCTAGGTGTCAGTAAAAAACAACGACCAAGATCAACTCTCCATACATTAATAGTCAAGATTGTTTCCACGTTATCTAACGGTCCAACTCACAGGGCATGCACAATATGCACACTTACCTCTATATATAGTGTCATTTCAAGCTTCTCCTTTGCAACACTTTCAAAAATATCTTACTAAGTTTAATTGAATTTTGTGCTTTTGAAACTAAGATACACCAATCTTCAACCATGTTGTTGTGGAAACAAGCTAAGCATAAGTATGTTTTCATAAGAACAATGGTGATATTCTTATGTTCATATTGTTTATATGCTCCTCTTTATTTCCTAATTACCTTAATTATATTTGACAATATTTACCTAATTTCTCTATTATTGCAGAGCCCTAAAGATAGTATTGTGTATTCATATTGTCACTCAATGCCCGAGCTACACCCTTTAGTTGTTCCTATACTAGAGGAAATTGGGTTTGGGGGAGTGGAAAAATTAAGACATTTAAAAGTTGACCATAATCTAGTCACTACATTGGTAGAGAGATTGAGACCTGAAACACATACATTTCATCTACCTATAGATAAATGCACCATCACATTAGAAGATGTTGCACTACAACTTGGGCTAAGAGTGGATGGTTATCCAATCATTGGACCCACAATATTTGATTAGGAAGAGATGTGTGACATGTACTTGGGAGTCGTGTCAACCAAAGGTGAAACGCTCATTGGAGGAATGGTTAAGCTTAAGTGGCTAAGAGATAACATGTTTCCACTATTAGAGGAACCATCATAAGAAAAATTGCATGCCTATGTTAGGGCATATATATTAGGTTTAATTATAGGTGTTTTGATGCTTGACAAAACAGGTAACAAAGTACACCTCATTACAACTTTTGACTAATTTACGTAGAACCAAGCAATATAGTTGGGGTTTTGTGTGTTTAGCTATTTTATATAAGGAAATGTGTCAAACAACCAATGTCAAGGAAAAAACAATGGGTAGTTGTGTCTGACGGTTGCAATCATGGGCATGACATCGCATGTCATATATTGCACTAATTATCCACATACAACCAAGTATTCATTAGTGTGCAATTGGAGTGGGGGTAGGGTTTTAAACTTTCATAATGTACCCCATAGTAATCTTGTTGGGTACGGAGCAAGGATTGATCATATTCAAACACAGTAATCTTGTTGTGCAATGACATTAGTATGATCGGGTCAAGTTTCAATTTGGTTTGTTTTAGGAAGTCCCTTCTCCCCCACAAAATCTAGACAACCTTCATAGAATTGACATGTGAGGGAGAGTTGATGAAAATTGGCAAATAAGACATGTCAAATGGACCAATATATGGAACATTAGAGGAGACCTTATACTAACAGGTCTACCAATACAAGGGTCCTTCTATCACACGAGAGCATACATAGAATGATACACTGTCAATTCCATTTATTTTTTGTCTGTGTCAGAACTACTTCAAGATCCAAGAAACCACACGCAATTAATCATGCACATTTGAAACTGACTCATCCACTATGTCGTCATTTCATATGCCTCCACACCAATTGTTCACAAGTACTGCCTATTGGACATCTCCACCACAACCGACAATGGATATTGCACGACTTTCTTTTGCTTCAAGTTCATATGACTTTCTGTCAAATTTATTTGGAGAAAATCTTACAACACCATCATTTGTCCATGATTATATGCAATCAATGTATCCACCACAATATAATCACGAAGGAACTAGTTCCTATACCTTCCTTCCCCATGAAGCACCTGAAAACCAAGTACCGCAAGAACAACCACCCCAAGACGTAATAGACGACGTCCTTGTTTTGGAACTAGTCATCATCATGGAGACTAGTTTAACTTTTCTGTAATACATATTAAGTGTACTATTGAAATTTTCTTAATCAATTAGAGACATGTTTTTTGTACATTTTTTCCTTAAATATTATTTTTGTTAGATATTATTTGATATTGTTAAGATATTGTTAGATATTGGTAACCACAATATCAAACAATATCTTCTGTTTATTCTGTTACTTTCAGTTACTCTTTTAGTTGTATTTCTCTACTATAAATAGACCACCCTATGTGTGATTTATACACAAGGGAAATTAATTCCAAACCCTATTTTCTCTATATTCAACATGGTATCAGAGCCAAAGCCTAACATCTTTCTGGTTATTGTCATGGGCCAAAAGTTGCCCTTTAGTTGGGTCAAAAGTACCCTTTGCCTGGTCCGGCAGGCTTCGTTGGAGGGGGTGTGTTGAAAGTCGCACATCGCCTATCTCATATCATTTGGTATGGTTTAAATACATGTTAGACTACTCCACATATTGCCAATTGGTTTTATGTTGGAACCTTATGTGTTGAAAGTCCCACATCGCCTATCTCATATCATTTGGTATGGTTTAAATACATGTTAGACTACTCCACATATTGCCAATTGGTTTTATGTTGGAACCTTAACATGGTATCTAGAGCTTAAGGTTATCTTGAATTTTTTTTTCGCCTTTTGTCCACTATTGGAGCCGCCCCACCGCTGCTAGAGCCGCCCCACCGCTGTTGGTAAACTGATCCTCCACACCAGAAAAGAATTATCTTTGTCATTGAATTTTATTTGGTAGTGTGAAAGTGCATGTTTAGGAAAGTTCTGGCAAGGAAAGACTTGGTATTTAAGTGTGTCCATTAGTGACCCACCTCTCTTTCCTGGGAACTTACCTAGTGTACTAGTTCATGTTACTGTCACCGCTGTCGCTGGAACAGTCACCGGGTCCACCGCTGTCGGAGAATTCGCCGGAGTTTCATTTTTTTTTACCGGTGACATATGATTTTGCTTGTCTCGGTCAGGGTTTGTTCTCCCGCTCTTCATGACTTCTTCCACTATTTCCAATTTTGTTAACGATTCTTTTGTGTTGACATCCCATCGTGATGACCGGGCTCGCCCTCGCAAACAGGAAAAAGGGCGTCCTAAGTGTGAACATTGTGGCAAGCTAGGTCACAAGATTAACAAGTGGTATACATTACATGGTCGTCCTCCTCAGTCTGTTGTAGTTGTTCAGACTAATCTTTCCCCACCTTTATCTGCAGGGGATCTTCCTTCTTCTGTTGCATCCGACATGTCTGCTATGTTCAACAAATTTCTCGAATGGTATAAGGATCAACAGTCTTCTAGTTCCACTATATCTGTCACACATACAAATACATATTTTGCTGGTCTAACCCAATCATTTTCTCCTGGTCCTTGGGTTTTTGATTCAGGAGCCACCGATCATATTACTCGGTAACAAATCTTTGTTCTCCTCTTTATCCTCTCCTAATCATTTACCTTCTGTTACACCTGGTCGATGACTCTAGAGTATCATCTCATGGTGTTGGAACGGTTAAACTTTTTCCTTCTTTAACCATTGATAATGTTCTTTATGTCCCTGGGTCTCCTTTTAACCTGTTGTCCATCAGTCGTCTAACTCGTTCTCTTGATTGTGTTGTTACTTTTACCAACAATTCTGTGTGTTTACAGGACCGGAGTTCGAAACAGGTGATTGGCACAGGATGTGAGTCTCATGGTCTTTATTATCTCCGTCCCTCTACACATGTTAGTACGGTTATGGAGTCTCCCTCTCTTCTTCATGCTCGGTTAGGTCATCCAAGTCTTGCCAAGTTACGGAAACTTGTCCCTGCCTTGTCTAACTTATCTAGTTTGGCGTGTGAGTCATGTCAATTAGGCAAGCATAGTCGTACTTCCTTTCCTCGTAGTTTCACACGTGGTGCTTCGTCCCCTTTTGCCGTGGTTCACTCTGACATTTGGGGACCTAGCCGCGTTAAGTCTACTTTAGGTTTTCAATACTTTGTTACTTTCATTGATGATTATTCCAGATGCACTTGGTTATTTTTGATGAAAAATCGTTCTGAATTATTTCATATCTTTCAAACTTTTTTTAATGAAATTCAAACTCAGTTCGGTGTTTCTATTAGAGTTTTGCGTAGTGATAATGGCCGTGAATATCTTTCTCATTCTTTTAAACAATTCATGGCTTCTCACGGTATTTTGCATCAAACTTCTTGTGCTTATACACCTCAACAAAATGGTGTAGCTGAACGTAAAAATAGACATCTTATTGAAACAACTCGCACACTTTTAATTCATGGAGATGTTATCTCATTAATCGCATGCCTTCTTCGGTTTTAGATAATAAAATACCTCATTCCATTTTATTCCCTCATGAACCACTTCATCATTTACCTCTGAAAGTTTTCGGGTCTACATGTTTTGTTCATAATTTCAGTTCTGGTCTGGACAAGCTTTCTCCTAGATCACATAAATGTGTTTTCTTAGGGTTTACAAGATCACAAAAAGGATACAAATGTTTTTCTCCTTCTCTTAACCGTTATTTTGTGTCAAAAGATGTCACCTTTGATGAGTTGTCTCTTTATTTTAAAAGTCAAACTTCACCTCTGTCTCCATCCAATCTTGTCAACACTCCTAATACATTTAATGTTCCTGTTGTTTGTGACCCTCTAACTGTGTCTTCTTCACCATTAGTTCCTGCTCCGCAGTTAGCTTCTTCTCCACTGCCTCTTCAGATTTATAGTTCTCGAAACCAATCACAACCACCACCATGTGACTCTACTCAAGTGCCAACTACTCTGTCTCCTCCGGATCTGACACATGAGTCTAACCTTCCCATTGCCCTCCGAAAAGGTATTCGTTCTACACGTAATCCCTCTCCCCATTATATTGCTTTGAGTTATCATCGATTGTCATTACCTTTTTATACATGTCTTTCCTCTATTTCTTACGTGACCATTCCAAAAACTGTCCAGTGAAGCTTTAGCCCATCCTGGTTGGCGTCAGGCCATGTTAGATGAACTAAGTGCTCTTCATAATAGTGGAACTTGGGAATTGGTCCCGTTACCGTCTGCGGGAAATCTGTTGTTGGTTGCAGGTGGGTGTTTGCTATCAAAGTTGGACTCGATGGTACTATTGATCGCCTCAAAGCTCGTCTTGTGGCCAAAGGATATACTCAAATTTTTGGGTTGGATTATGGAGATACCTTTTCCCCGTGGCAAAGATGACTTTTGTTCGTTTATTTATCGCCATGGTCGCTCTTCAACAATGGCCTCTTTATCAACTCGGATGTTAAAAGTGCTTTCCTCAATGGTGATTTGCAAGAAGAAATATATATGGAGCAACCTCCTGGGTTTATTGCTCAGGGGAGTCTTCCGGGATGGTATGTCGTCTTCGCAAATCCCTATATGGCCTAAAACAGTCTCCTAGGGCTTGGTTTGGAAAGTTTAGCAAGGTTGTTCAACAATTTGGTATGACTCGGTGTGAATCGGATCATTCTGTCTTTTATCGACACTCGAGTGCTGGATGTGTTTACTTGATAGTATATGTTGATGACATTGTTCTTACAGGTAGTGACAACCATGGCATCTCTCGGTTGAAACAACATCTCTGTCACCATTTTCGGACCAAAGATCTTGGCAAACTTAGATATTTCTTGGGTATTGAGGTAGCACGGTCCAATGATGGTATTGTTATATCTCGGAGGAAGTATGTCATAGATATTTTGGAGGAAACTGGGTTGATGAGTTCAAAGTCTCGTTGATACACCCATGGATCCCCATACTAAACTTCTACCAAATCGGGGGAGCCTATATCTGATCCTGAGCGAGTATAGAAGATTGGTTGGAAAATTGAATTATCTTACGAGTTACTCGTCCCGACATTTCCTTTACGATCGGTGTGGTAAGTCAATTTCTTAATTCACCATGTGAAGATCATTGGAATGCGATCATTCGTATCTTGAAGTATATTAAAGGATCTCCTGGAAAAGGATTGTTATATGGTTCTAATAACCATACAAGAGTTGTTTGCTACTCGAGATGTCGATTGGGCGGGATCTCCTTCGGATAGAAGATCTACATCCGGATATTGTGTCTCCATTGGTGGTAACTTGATTTCATGGAAAAGTAAGAAACAAAGTGTTGTGGCAAGATCCAGTGCGAAGCGAGAATATAGAGCTATGACCTCGGCTTCCTGTGAACTTGTTTGGCTCAAGCAATTGCTTAGAGAGTTACAATTTGGAGATGTCACTCAAATGACACTTGTGTGTGACAATCGAGGCTACTCTTCATATTAGTTCTAATCCTGTCTTTCATGAGAGGACCAAACACATTGAGATTGACTGTCATTTTATTCGAGAAAAGATTATGTCTGGAGATATCAAGACTGAGTTTGTTAACTCAAGTGATCAGTTAGCGAGATATTTTTACTAAATCTTTACGGGGTCCTAGAATTGATTATATTTGTAACAAGCTTGGCACATACGATTTGTATGCTCCAGCTTGAGGGGGAGTGTTAGATATTGTTTAGATATTATTTGATATTGTTAAGATATTGTTAGATATTGATAACCACAATATCAAATAATATCTTCTGTTTATTCTGTTACTTTCAGTTACTCTTTTAGTTGTATTTCTCTACTATAAATAGACCACCCTATGTGTGATTTATACACAAGGGAAATTAATTCCAAACCCTATTTTCTCTATATTCAACAATTTTCAACTATCCAACTTTATCAATTTCTTCAAAAATAAGAAAAATTAACTAACTATTGCAATACATATTTATATGTACTTATTTAATATTAAAAGTTAAATAACTATCATCATAGCTAATGAACTAACTTAACGTCAACAACTAATAAAGGAACATATATCTCAACAATTGAAACTTTTTTTGTAGTAAATTAAAACTTCTTATATGGATCTATAAAGTTCTCGATGTCCAAGAATCAAGTCAAAGAAAATAATTTATTGTTCACGATAAGACTCTTTTGTACCACACACTAATGCACACTATCTCAGCAAAAACTAACGGTCAAGATTATATCCCAAAACATCAAAAGTCAAGATGTAATCTACACTATCCAAGGTCAACCTCGAGATACATGGTATATTGTTCACGATAAGACTTTTCTATACTACTCACTAATGCACGCTGACCAATATCTCATAACAAAATAATGATTAAGATTATATCCCAAAAATCAAAAGTTTCAAGATTTATTCTACACTGTCCAAGACCAACCTTAGGATACATGATATATTGTTCACGATAAGACTCCTCTGTACCACACACTAATTCACACTGCCAAGTATCTCATCCCAAAATAATGATGAAGATTATATCCTAAAGAATCAACAATCAAGATTTATTCCACACTCTCCAAGACCAACCTCGAGATACATGTTATACTATTCACGATAAGATTCCTTTGTACCATATACTATTCAAGGTGTGAGAAAAAAGTAATGGTCAATATTGAATCTCTAAAAATCAACGATCCACATTTAACACACATTGTCTAATGTCAAAGTCAAGTCACCTTTACGCTACCCAAGGCCCAACTCAAAATAGAAAGTATATGGGGGCACGTTTGTCTACACAATACAGTAAATGACATATATAAATTCATATTTGCTCTCATCAGAAATTCACCCACTCATTTTGCTTATCAACAATTTTATCCGACCTTTGTTTCTTCTTCTTTTTACTCTTGAAATGGAGGAACTTAGCATCATGAACACTAAAAACTTTGATAACTCTTATCTTGCAACAATGTTTGCAAATGGGCAAATCACAACAAATGAGGAAGGGGTGTACTTTTAATGTGCATCTCCTAAGCTTTTTAGAATTCCACACAATTACACACTCATCATTCTGAAAGAAAAAATATGCACTTCCTTAGGGATTCCTGAAGATACCTCAACCAACATATTGAATTATCATCAACCAAAACTAATAGGTGATGGTTTAATTATATATGATGCTATTGAAATATTTTATGATATTGATGTATCTAACATGATTACTTGGAAGTCAAAATTCTCTTTAGATACTATCATTGAATTATACATTAAATACACAAGATCCACTAATGAAATAATTATACTTTTAAATCCCCCTATTTCTACCTCTTTCGCAAACCAAAACAACATCCCTTTCTCTGAAGCTATAATTTACTTTGGTGGGTTTTTCCAACGTGCAACCATCATGAAAAATCCAAATGGTTTTGGTCTTACTTATACATGTTTAAACCCTAGAACAATGTTAATTCAACACACATGGTATTTTGCTGAACTACATGAAAACATTATTCAAGTACTTGACTATGGAGATTGTAAACAAATTGTTGAAATTAATGAAAGGTATGTATTTTTGTCACAGTTTCAACACTTTCAAGTAAGTTCCCCTAAAATAGTAATAATGCAGTACAATGGGAACCAGAATATCAATATGAGGAAGTAATAAGAATATATGATTGAGTTATGAATAATTCAATGGGGAACTAAACTAAAAATGAAATTTACAATCTTATAATAAACTAAAATGAGGTTAAATCCTAATATAGAGTGAATGAAAATACTGCAGAATGCAAAAATGGCTAAAAATATGCAGAATAACAAAAACAATGTAAAATCTCAAATCTGACCGTGATGAACAGTAACCATAGTCAGTATCGCAAATCTGACCAACATGAACAGTATTCACAGTCAGGAATCACGGTCAGAAATTTATGCTCTCGGCCAACATGCAGATATTCAAAGAAGTTCTCGGTCAAAAATTGAAATCAGTGAACAAAATATATGGTTGACCAAAAGGAATGCTAACAGAAATGAAAAATAATGCAAAAGAATGAAGTTAGACCAAATTCATAAATCTGACCGTGATGAACAGTGACCACGGTCAGAAACAAACTAGACTTCGTCAGAAATATGTGATATCGGTCAAAACGAAATGTAAAAGCAATTGCTCGGTAAAGAATCAAATGCAGGGTGTAAAATATATGAATGACCGAGTGAAATGTAATTATTTCTTAGTTTTGAGTTTTTGAAATGAAAAATGACTGTAATGAACAATATTGTCGGTCAGAAAATCAAGCAAATGAAAAGGATTCGGTTAAAATGAAATTATGACGAGATGTCTCGGTCAAGATTTGAATGCAGTGTATAAAATGTATGATTGACCGAGAGAAATGCAATTATTTTTGTATTTTGAGGTTTTAAAACGTGAGATGACCGTGTGAGTGTGTTTTGGTGTGCGTGGCTAGAAACTTGACCGAGTGATAGTGGTCAATTCAGTCAAAACGTTCAAAACAGTGGTAAATGTGATTTGCAAGTACTGGAATGAGTGCACCGATGTATATTTATGAGTTTTTCAATATTCAAGGGGGATTTGCAGTGCAAAAAATTAAATTGAGAACCTAGCTACAACTAATCTATTCTAAACTAAACTATTGTATGACAGAACATAAAACAGTGCAGTACAATCTATCTAAACCTAAAACTAAGCTTCTACAGAGATTAAAACAAGTAATCAAAGCAATAAAACCTAGCTACAATGACTGTAAAGCATCTAAAACATCACAATAGTAAAGTCAAAGCAATAAAATGCAGAAAATTAAAGAAAGCAAGAACATAAACCATGAACATGATTTGGTGTAAGCAAGATTACAAGACTACTGCATTTTTTACATTGTGAAAACCTAATTAATCAATTAAGCATTCACCATACAGTTCAACAAAGTGATTGCAAACTTCAATCCTCAACCGAGAGCCATCCACAAGCTAAACCAAGTCAAGAACACAAGTCTAGAACAATTTGTCACATGCGATCCATTCTCAATGATTTTTGTTCGGTAAAAACTAATCTAATTCATGAATTCAGTAAATAAAGTGATTAAAGATGATAGAAGAAGGTAATCCAGATCCAATTCATGAAGAACAATGAAGAAAAACGAACACATACATGGGAGCATGAGAAGCAAGCAAGAAATGACCCATGGAGGTGAGTGCAGGCACGGGAGAGAGAAGAACTTGAGAGAAAATTCAATTTTGATTGAATATAAACTCCGAAAACTTCGACTATCAGTTATTACATTAAGTTAATCTACTATATACTTTAACTAATGTACAATTACAAGTTACAAGCCCATAACCAGAGATAATTCAATAACTTGAGAGAGATGTTGAAGAGTCACGCTATCTTCGCTTTAGTGCAGTATTGCGTAATTCAAACGCTTGCAGTTTCTTCAATACTTCTTCAAATTAAACGCTTCTAGTCTCATTAGAAAGCTTGTTAAGTTATATTTAAAACTACACTATTTTTACTAATTTTGGCGGTCTAATGAAATTAGGATAATTATTTTACTGAGGCACGCCCGTTCGACCGACTCTTTTCGCGTAACCTCTCTTTAATAATTTATATAAAATTCAATTTAGCTCCGAATTGAGTTGTTCTTGATCCTATGGAAAGCTGAATTTGTCTAGTTTTCAATTATCTAAGAATCATTATTTTAGGAGCTCTGTAGAAAAAATGATAAATAAAACAGTGAACCAATATTAGTATCCATATACAATAAAATACAACTAATTTATTATTTTTATGCAGAATTTTATGTTAAGGCTTCCAAAGGCCTAGTAATACAAGTTATGGTTAATTAAGTTTTATTAACATATTATAAACAATAACATAACATTATAAGCTACTTTAAGATATGCTGAAAATCAGTCACATCAATCAACTGTGTAGTCCAGTTCGAGTCTGAAACCAAAAGATCACTCATGACTCAATACAAATTAAAATTGATGTTGATGTGGCCCAAATGATCAACCATTGAAAAAAAAAATCTCTACACCCAACCATGCAATGTGAACAAATATGGGAAAAAATTAAATTATTTATTCAAGCTAAGACTATACAAATGGTAACAATTAAGGAAATTATTGTAACTTAGAAGATAGTACACACACTAAAAAATATGAAATGACAAGGTACACATTTGTCTTGCGATTTACAAGATGATTCTTCACTTACCATTTATCATGTATTATTTCTAATTTAGTTGAGCTTCATATTAACATATATTGTTTCAATTATGCACCTTTAATCTATAATATTTTCATATTTTACATCATGAATATAAATATCTACAAATACAAAAATATAAATATATATTATTAAATATACAAATTATTAAATATACAAATATATTAATATATATTTGTAAAATATATAAATATATAATGAAATAAATATGTTTGTATTAAGAAGTGAAATATGACCTTAAATAGTAAACAGGTCTATTTGAATAAGTAAAATGGGAGAGAGTCTATTGGGATAATTAATTATTTTTTTAATATTATTTTGGGAAAAAAATTTATTTTATATAATTTATATTAAACAGTTTAAATAATTTTCATTATATAATCTTATAATTTATTTTATTTTTCTAATTTTTTTTCATCAAAGTTATTATTAAATGAATTATTATTCATATAATGTCTTATATAAATTTATTTCTTATTTATTATTCCTATAAATTATTATTTTTATCAATTTATTTTCTTCTACTCATTTATATTAAATCAATATTTAAATATTATATATATTAAATATATTTATATATTTATATTTACTATATTTATAAAAATATATTAAACATATATATAAAAAAATATTTATATTAGATATAAATATATAAATAAATATTTAAAATATATATTTAATCCATATATATATATGTATATTTAATGAATATTTTATTATTTAAAAAAATTATTCAAAAGCGCAGGTCAATTCGGTTAAAAACCAAATAGATGAAAAAAAAATATCGCAGATAACACCACAACTATGCTAATAATAACTAATGGAATAAAAATGGTTATTTCCCTTATCTTTCATGTCATAACAGAATATATATATATATATATATATATATATATATATATATATATATATATATATATATATATATATATATATATATTATATATTCTTTTGCAATCATTGGTTCCCACAATTGTAAGTAATTGATAGAGGGACAAAGAATATTCAAAAAGGAAAAATGGAAATACTAACGAACTTGAGGCACGTCACCTAGTATAATAATTCCATAGTCATTGAGGTAAGTATTTGGACTATTGACTCTGCTATCAAGGACTCGGAGTGATTATGGTTCAATGAGTTTTTACATGAGTTTATTTCCATCATCTTCTCAACATGCTTCTCTTTTCATGGTTGTCTTTTCTTTATCTCTTGTTGGTTTAGTATTTCATAACCATTATAAGTTGAATATGTTTACAAATTTTGGGTCAAGTATATATGATACATAATTTGAATGTGTTATGATCATTATTTATTAAGCTAAATAATAAAGTGATATGATTAAATTAAAATTTTGGTTAAAGACATATGTCATAAAAATAAAATTGTGTAGAGACAATAGAATAATTTCTAATTTGATGAGGGACCAAATTAAAAATACTAAAATTTAAGTAATTAACCCAATTCTGATTATTTAAACGGTCATAATCCTATCATGAGAGCGCACATAAGTCTTAGTTTACGTTACTTTCTTTCTATCCCTGTCAAGAGAGAAAATCCAAAGAGAAACACTACAAAAAAAAAAACAATCTGTAGGTAAGTCATTTTAGATTAAAGAAAATTTTCATTGACATTATTTGAATCTAGTACCTTAGAATTAGAAGCTAATACTTTAACCACTAAGCTATTAGAATATTTTGATAATAACTTACAAATAAATTATATTTATATAAATATAAAACATATAAATATAAAACATATAAATATAAAATATATAAATACAAAATATATAAATACAAATATATTTATATTTTGATATATTTATATATTGATATATTGATATATTTATATATATTATATATTTATATATTTATATATTTATATATTTATATATTTATATATTTATATATTTATATATTTATATATTTATATATTTATATATTTTATATTTATATATTTATATTTATATATATATTTTTTATATTTATATATTTACATGAATAAATATAAATATAATTTATTTGTAAGTTATTATTAGAATATTCTAATAGCTTAGTGGTTAGAATATTAATTTTCAACTTTAAGGTATTGGGTTTGATTTTTGCTAGTGTCAATTCTTTTAATTTAATATAATTTACCTACGGATAATATCCGTTAGTAATGGAGGTAATTACCTACAGAATTACCCACGGATGACATTACCTACGGATAATTCCGTAGGTAATATTTTGTAGATAATAGGCTTTTTTTTTGTAGTGAAAATAAAAGTGTTTTTCAGGTGTAAGACCATAAGATCAATAATGCTCTAAAAGGGACATCATCATTATGACTAATTTATGTATACTTTCGCATTCAGTCTACAGTATTTTATGAGTATGGGATAATGTTTATATTTGATCGTTAGAATCAAAATCAGGATCATAATTATTAGTTTTCAAACAATTGGTATCAGCGTCAAGGTCACGGGTTCGATTCCTGGTGGGCAATTGTTAAGGGGGAGATTGTTGCGAGTTGCACAATTGTCGGGGCGAGTCACGATCGAATCGTGGTGTTTGGATTATTATTCTTAAGTAAAAAGAGTTGTGCTCTGGTTAATGGCTATAACTTTTGGTCTAGTAGTGGTAAGTGCTCTGATACCAATTGTTAGGATTGAGCGTTTACCACTAGGCAAAAAACTATAGTCATTAGTCAGAGCGCAACTATTTTTACTTAAGAATAACAGCTCAAGCGCCACGATTCAATTGTAACTCGACCCACCGGCCTCCACCACAAGACAATTGATGCTACCTGCAACAATCTCCCTCACAATCGTCCTACGAGGAATCCTACTTAGATTGTGACTTGGCCCACCTAACCTTTGCCATGAGACAATTGTGCAAGCCGCAACAATCTCCTCTTTAACAATTGTCCACCAAGAATCGAATTCGTGACCTTGACTCTGATATCAATTGTTAGAAAATTAATCATTATGATCTTGATTTTGATTCTAACGATCAAACATAAACATTATCTTATACTCATAAACATGTTGTAGACTGAATGTGCAAGCGTACCTAAATTAGTCACAATGATGATATCCCTTTTAGAACACTGTTGATGTTATGATATGTATATATTATGTATATTTTAATATGCTACCATGTAGATGCAAAGCATCTTAGGAGTGAGTTCTAGTTTACATCTTTATAGTTCACAAAATTGATCACTCTTTTGTTTCTTCGTTCACCCAAAAAATTTGGCTTCAATTAATTTAAGTAACGACCTGTGTAAATATAGATGACGAAATCTTTGCAAAATTCCAACATATAGCATCAGATAAGTTAAAAAATCTTTGTCCCATGCATGATTCCTTGGTGAATAAAACAAAACATTGTACTTATGGCGACAAGAAATTACCACCCTTGTCACCATCATTTGGGAGAAATAAAATTAAACTGAACTGTTGCCGAGAATATTCTGTTATCAGGAGAAAAAAAAGGAAGCTTAATTACAAAGTAGCGTCCAGGAAAGTTCGTTGAAGAAAATATTTGTAGCAACTAGTGATTCACCTTGATCGCCACGGCAATGGTTACTTACTATGCAATTAAGCCCTATTTCCACGTAATAACCAGTGATTCAATTTGGATCCTCGTCTTATAAATAATTAGGAATGTAGAACTTTATTTGCATCCTCGCATTCCCTCATTTCCTATTTGTACAGTAGCACTCAAAGCAGTGGTTATGGCCTTGTTTCCATTTCAGAGACGCATCTGGACTTCAACTCAGAGATATCTTGACCAATAACCCAAAGAGTTAATCGTGTGTGTATTTATATCTTCAGCTCCTCTTGAAGAGCTTCATAAAAAGATATCTATGGGTTTAAGTCCATATGTGGTCTCTAAAATGGACTCTTGCAGCAGACTATTATAAATCAACTTATTGCTTTTTATTTAGCTGCGGCAGCTATAGCAGTCACACGTTCTTCCGTTATCAGGAATGTTAATCTTTAACCTTTATTTCTCATTGTTGGTTTCGGCAGAAGATATGCATGTAAACAAAAATGCCATGCATAATATACACATATATTCTATTCTAATTCTATGTTTTTAATGATTTAAGACTTATTATAGTGTGTTTTCTGCATAATAGGGTGGGCAAAAATTAGGTTCAAAACTTATCTTATAAAAAACCTGAGAATACTTTATTTTTGTTAGATTTATCTTTATTTTGTTATTGTATCGTGGATTTTTTTTTTCTTCCGGTTAAAGGAACTTTGAATCATGAAAATAAGAGATTAAAATAGACTTAATTGATAAATTGATTTGAATGGTTTTAAAAATAGGTTAAGTTACTTAAAAAAATTTAAAACTGAATTAGATCTATTTGATCAAATTTATTTATATTATGTCTTAAATAAGTCGGTCTATTTTATAAAATATTAATTAATTTTTAAATAAAAATAAAAATAATATTATTTTATTAAAAATATATATATATATTATAAATTAATTTAATAAATGATTTATATAATTTTAAGGATAATTTTCTAATATTCACTTATTTGTTTATTTAATGATTAGGATGAATTATTATTTTAGATTAATAAATTATTAAAAAAAACAATGATAATAAAGAAGATAACATTTTAAATTTTTATTTTAAGACTAAATGAATCTCTTATAAATTATATATTAGATAATTACACCTAAAATAAAAATTAATTTTATTAATATTTTATTTAAATCATTTTTTAAATTAATTTTTTGATATAGACACATTAAAAAAATTAATTAGGAAAAAATTGATTTATTAATCAGTTGGTTTATAAGATTATATTAGATAATAAATTATAATTTATTTAAAAGTATAAATCAAGTTAGACTACTAATTAATTTTAACTTAGATCATAGGATCAAAACATTTTGACTGCAGGAAAACTTTTGCATCTTAATTTCTTATTTTTACACAGACCATTAAATGGAAAAAAACAGAGGCATGTGCTCAAATCATGTGTACGAATACATAGAGACCTTTTCATCGATTAAATATAAATAGAGAATTTTTATGGAGTTTTATATTAACTAGAGGTAATGTTGTTTTTCTTTGTGATTTTTATGGACCTCAAGTGTTCCTTAAACTTTTTTCTAGTTCAATATTACTTAGTCTTTCGAAAGTAGTGATAACTAATATTTTTCTTCTCTTTTTAGATTTATATATACATTGATTATAATTTATTAATTGATACAATTTAAAGGTTTTTTTTAATTAGCAAGACAATAGCAAGTAACTAGGAAAGTGGATCCATAATTATCATTTAATAACTAGCTAGTATTAATTGATTATTAATTATATTTAACAAAGTTTTCTTTCACATATATTTTACGCAATAAATAAGATTTTTTAATTATGAGACTTAAAATTCACACACGTTACACACACGGTCTTGTCTGCTGTATAGGCACAATATTTATACCTGAAGATGGAAAGTTAGTTAGGTCAATATTGCTAACAGAAATAATCATTAGTTTTAATTGCTGAATTATTATCCAATATAACTTCCTTAATTAAACAATCAATTTTACGTTAAAATCTTTCCTCAATTCTTCAAATGATATTTTGACAACCAGAAATTATACAACCCTTCAAACAACTCACTTTTATTAATATAATAATCTATAGAATGATTTAATAAAAATAAAAATAAAGTAAAATTATTATTATAATATTAAAAAAGAGTTGTTTATAGGAGTTGTATGGATTTGGGTTAATCTTTGATTGTATAAAGGCTCTGTCGAGAATCTAACGGTTAAGTGGTAAAAAGTATAATTATGCCTTAAATTGTTATGAAACCACTTAACTTATGTTAATTCTAATATATTTTTCTCCCAATATAGGATGAATTCGAGAATACCTTGAAACAAAAGGAAGGAGCATAATTGTCAGCATAATTAGGGTAAAATTGAAAGAAAGAAGAGCGCTTAAGCGAATAAATGATGCGAGGCCCGACCCAAATTCTCTTATAAAAAGATAAGTTGTGTTTTGAGAGAGGAAAGCAGTTTTGGAGGAGAGGAGGCACGACTACTGTTAGGGTTTTGTCTAATCTTCATCAATTCTTCTTCATCAATTGGAGCATTATAATGACCAACATGAGTGGCTAACTTCATTCTCTTAGGATTCGGTGCACTTCCTTTGAACTCTTTTGTATCATGGTGATATTTTGATATATTAATCTATGTTTTGATGTTGTTATTCTTATCCTTTATGCTTTGGAATGATTTATTCTTGATTGTTTGAGGTATGATTGGAAAATATATCTTGAACCCTAGATCACGGTAAGAATATTTGTTACGTTAATTGCCAGGAATGGAATGAATGTATCAATTGCTTAACACCCTAACCCTAATGCTGGAAAATCTGTTAATTGTGTGAGGAATCAACATTTATTAGGTTTTCTTATGAATTTCATGTGTGAGGAATCAACATGGATGATTTGAGTAGGTGGCATCAACATTGTTAGGTTAATTGACGTTCTTAATTGATTTAGACATTACAAAAGAGGGATAATGAAGGAAGTCAATCCTAAGTACCTTTAATTGATATTTTCTCAACAATTTACAAGTCTTTGTCATTTAATTTCAATTCAACTCTTATTTGCAAAACCTAATTTGTTTTAATCTACTTAGTAAGCATAATTGGGAATTTCCATTGAAACTATTCCTCGTGGGATCGACTTTTATTTAATCGAAATACTATATCTGCGATTGATAATTTGAGTACGCTTGCCAATAATTCAACAAGTATTTACAGTGCAGTTCTTGGAGAACGGTATTCTTTGAGAATTCTTTGTTTAGTTTATTGAGTATTTTATTTTTATTTCTGTTTTTATTATTATTATCATTATCATTATTATTATCATTATCATTATCATTATCATTATTATTATTATTATTATTATTATTATTATTATTATCATTATCATTATCATTATTATTATCATTATCATTATTATCATTATTATTATCATTATCATTATCATTATCATTATTATCATTATTATTATCATTATTATTATTATTATCATTATCATTAGTATTATTATTATCATTATTTTCATTATTATTATTATTATTATTATTTAGTTTTTAGTTTGTGCTAATATTTGCTTGAGTTACTCTTTTGATTTATGCATTTAAGAGGACAGGTATCTTCAGAAGAAGGGAAACTTAAGAACAAATTACAAGAGAATATGCTAATTCTTCTTTCACACTTGATTTATCGGACCCAATTATAGAAGATATGGCGGAAGAAAATCCAAATCAAAATCCAAATGCAAATCCACCTAGAAGAACTCTTAGAAATTGTGCTATGCAGGCAAGGTCCAAGACATTTTTCCGAGCATTGTCATTCGGACGATCATACATTGCGAGATGAATCCGGCTTTCTTAAGCTTGATTAGTGCTCATCAATTCACTTGGATTGGATCATGAAGACCCTTATATTCATTTGTCTACTTTTTATGAGTTGATTGGTACCATGGGATTTAGAGCAACAAATCTTGAATCTGCATATTTGATATTATTTCCTTTTTCTTTGGCGGGTAGGGCAAAAGAATGGCTGAAAGCACATCCTAATCGAGAATTTGACTAATTGGAGTAGTGTAGAAGAGAAGTTTACGAGCAGATTTTTCCCACCATCCCACTACATCAAAGCCAAATCGACATCACTTCTTTCGGACAAGGAGCGAGATAAGCAATTTTGTGAAGCATGGGAGAAATTTAAATCACTTGTTGAGAAGTTTCCCAAATCATGGATTTGATGACGTTTCTCGGTTGAATATTTTCTATACTTGGCTTGCGACATGATGCAAAGATGTTATTAGAGGCTGCAACGGGAGGATCTATGTTGGATGTAGAAATTGATCATGCCACCGGAATTATTGATGCACTAGCCTTTACGGACCAACGGGCCCAACATGATAGACATCCAATTCAAAGGAAAGGAGTCCTTGAACTTAACACCACGAGATGCTCTCTTAGCCCGAGAATAAAATTTTGACCCAACAAATTGAAGCATTGAACCGAGAAAATAGAGAAATTACCTCATCAAATGCACACAGTACAAATTATTCCTAATCAACGAGATGAGTTGTGATTTATGTAGAGGTGATCATTCAAATGAACAATGCTCTTATCAAGGCAACATTCAGCAAGAAGAAGCTAATTATATGGGGGCCCAAGGTAGTAGTCAAGGCAGACAAGGTAATTTTCCTAATCTCAATAATTATCATAATAATTTTGCACAAGGATGGAGAGGGAATCAAAATCAGAATCAAAATTTTGGGTGGAAACAAAGACAACCTGCATTTCAACAACAGTCATATCAGCAGCCTCCATATCAACAGCAGCAACAACATTATCCTTCGAGTGCCTGACGAGAATAAGTAAATTGGAGGATATTGTAGAAAAATTTATGCAAAGCATTATAGTTAATCAGAAAAATACTGAGGCTTCATTCAGAAATATAGAGACCCAAATAGGCCAACTGGCTAAGAAATTATCTAAGCAACAACAAGGAGGACAGTTTTCAGCTAACACACAAACCAATCCAAAGGAGTAATGCAATTCAATAACTACAAGGAGTGGAAAAGTTGTAGGTAAGGGGATTGGTGACAATATAGTTGTTGAAGAAGAAGTTTTGGTAAAAGAAGATGAAAAGCAAGAAGATGAGAATAATAAAGAAAGACATATTCCTAATAAGAATAACAAAGAGAAGATAGAAAAAGGAGGGAGTCAAAAACCATTTGTAGAGAAGTTACCGTATCCCAAGGCTCCTTCACAAATAGATAAAGAAAGACAGTTTGCAAGATTCATGGATATTTTCAAGCAATTGCAAATTAATATATCATTTGTGGAAGCTATGGAGCAAATGTCAACATATGCCAAATTCATGAAAGAGCTCTTAACTAAGAAAAGAAGATTTACTGATGAAAAATAGTAGAGTTAGAGGCAGGATGCAGTGCTATATTCTAAAAATCATTACCTCAAAAGTCCAAGGACCCTGGAAGTTTCACTATACCAGTCACAATTGGTGAATTACCGGTGAAAAAATCATTGCTTGATTTAGGGGCCAGTATAAACCTCATGCCATTATCTATGCTCAAAAGAATAGGAGACTTGGAAGTAAAGCCTACAAGAATGACATTGCAACTAGCTGACAGATCTCTAAAGATTCCTTATGGAGTAGCACAAGATGTTTTAGTTAGAGTGGACAAATTCATATTTCCTATTGATTTTGTGATTATGGACATGGAGGAAAATGAGGAAGTCTCATTGATCCTGCGAAGACCATTTATGAAGACTGCCAAAGTAATTATAGATGTTGACATGGGCAAGTTGAAAATTAGAAGTGGACATGATGAAGTTAATTTTAATCTGTTTGAAGCTGTACAACAACCGGAAGACAAGAAAGATTGTCTCAGAATAGACACTTTGGAGGAATTAACCATCTCAACTGAAAAACAAGACTACAAGCATGTTGCACAACCCCAAAGACATCTTAGTCTGACTATGAAGGAAGTTACTCAAAGAGAGGTACTGGAACCTCCTGAAACAGGTATGATTTATCCAATCTCTGACAGGTGTAAGGTTATTCGCAATGAAAAGAATAAATTCGTTCCCACAAGGACAGTTAAGGGATGGAGAATGCGTATATATCACCTTGATCACTCACCTGCATGAGCCCTAAAGTAAATAGGCGTCAAGCTGAAGACGTTAAACAAGCGCTCCTAGGAGGCAACCCAATGTTTTGAATTTGTTTTTTTTTTCTTCTTTTTGCAGTTTAAGTTTTTTTGTGCATTTTTCTTCCTTAGGTTCTTTCTTTGCAAGATTGCTCCAGGTACACAATGCACTTCTCCTCAAGACTTTGAAGCCTTACTTCAATAACACTGGGGACAGATCCAACTTTTACGGAGGGGGTGAGAAAGTCTGCAGTGAGAGCTGAGGCACAAGATAAGGAGTACATGACAAGTGAAGAAAATGAGGGAGGAAACTTACTTTACTTTTAATGTTTTTAATTCCTTTGTTTTTAATTTAATGCTTTTAATTGCTTTATTTTAAATTTTGAATTCCCTTGTTGTCCCATAATTTGTTTTAGAGCCATATATGAAATTATTGCTTATTGTCTAATTCAAATCTAGAACATGAAAAATAATTTTGATTGTTTCCAATAACAAGTGATTTTGGGATATTGAGTATGATAGTGAAAAGGAATTGATGAGGAAAATTAGGAATTAACTGAATTGGAGAAGCTAGCCAAAACCTAGGTGAGCGAGTACCACAAACGAGATAAATTGAGTGTCAACACTTTGTGATGATAACTGATATTGGTTGATTCTTTGATGTGATTACATGTTAGCAAGACTTGAAAATGATAAAGACATTTTTTCTTTGTAGTAGATATAACCCAGAACCAAATAGCCAACCATGCATTAATTATAGGACATCCATTTGAACCCTTTCTGAGCCAAAAAAATAATATTGTTTCTTAAACAGAACCCTTAAGCCTAAACCCTATTTATCTACCTTCCTATATTTGAGAAAGGAAATGAGTATGAATGTCACTATTTTTCTTATTGTTGGGTATTGTAAAAAAAAAGTGTAAAGAAAAAGGAAAAGCAAAGCTTAAAAATTTGCAAAGCCAAAAAAAGGATACATGCAAAAGCAAAAAAAAAAAAAAAAAAGTAAAAAGGGGGTAATAACTTGTGAGATTATTAACTCATTGTCATTGTGTTAGGGACAAAAGCATAAAGTTTGAAACCTGACTTGAGAAATTGTTAATCAAGAATCATTCATATGAGTTGAATTTCTCAAATATTTTTGTATATCCCAGAAAAACCAATAATTCTTTCTTAGCCCAGCCCCATTACAAGCCTCAAAAGACCTTTTGATTTAAGTCTTGTTTAACAATTGTTGATTGCTTGAAGATGATTATCAATATTGGATTGTCTAAATGAAGTGATTGAATGAGATAAACACTTACCTGTGAGAATTAGAGATGAGTATATATAACTCTATTTGAGAGATCATGCTTCTCTGAGGATAGTTGATGACTAATTATTCTTTGTTGGTTTCTATAACTTGAATGCTTATGTGTTCTATTTTCATTTGGAGTTGTGAGCATCACCTCTGAAAATTTTTATGTTGTGGTTCTAGAAGAGAAAAAGATAATAGGTGATGATTTTGTTTTGGAAAAATTACTTTGCTTGGGACAAGCAAGATTCTAGGTTGGGGGGAGTTGTTAAGTGGTAAAAACTTGATATAATTATGCCTTGAATTGTTATGAAACCACTTAACTTATGTTAATTCTAATATATTTTTCTCCCAATATAGGATGAATTTGAGAATACCTTGATACAAAAGGAAGGAGCATAATTGTCAGCATAATTAGAGTAAAATTGAAAGAAAGAAGAGCGCTTAAGCGAATAAATGATGCGAGGTCCGACCCAAATTCTCTTATAAAAAGATAAGTTGTGTTTTGAGAGAGGAAAACAGTTTTGGAGGAGAGGAGGCACGACTACTGTTAGAGTTTTGTCTAATCTTAATCAATTCTTCTTCATCAATTGGAGCATTGTAATGGCCAACATGAGTGGCTAACTTCATTCTCTTAGGATTCGGTGCACTTCCTTTGAACTCTTTTGTATCATGGTGATATTTTGATCTATTAATTTATGCTTTGATGTTGTAATTCTTATCCTTTATGCTTTGGAATGATTTATTCTTGATTGTTTGAGGTATGATTGGAAAATATATCTTGAACCCTAGATCACGGTAAGAATATTTGTTACATTAATTGCCAGGAATGGAATGAATGTATCAATTGCTTAACACCATAACCCTAATGCTGGAAAATCTGTTAATTGTGTGAGGAATCAACATTTATTAGGTTTTCTTATGAATTTCAAGTGTGAGGAATCAACATGGATGATTTGAGTAGGTGGCATCAACATTGTTAGGTTAATTGACATTCTTAATTGATTTAGCCATTACAAAAGAGGGATAAGGAAGGAAGTCAATCCTAAGTACCTTTAATTGATATTTTCTCAACAATTTACAAGTCTTTGTCATTTAATTTCAATTCAACTCTTATTTGCAAAACCTAATCTGTTTTAATCTACTTAGTAAGCATAATTGGGAATTTCCATTAAAACTGTTCCTCGTGGGATCGACTTTTATTTAATCGAAATATTATACTGCGATTGATAATTTGGTACGCTTGCCAATAATTCAACACTAACTTCAACTTCTTTATTCTTACTTCATCCTTTATCCTTCTTTTGAATTCCTCGATCGATGTAGCCTTGATATTTTGGTCTTTGATTCTTCTCGATTGGTCGTTGATTCTTCTTATTTTGCTTCACTAATAAGGTTTGTTATAAATTGGACTTCTCATTTGCCCTTTTACGCAAACATTGTTCATGAACTTCCAACAACCCTTGTAACTCTTCTAACTTAAATAAATCCAAATTCTTGAATTTTTTGGTTGCGACAGAAATCATATTGAATCTTACATCGAGAGTTCTTAACACCTCCTCCACCATGCTTGTTCTTTTAAATTTTCACCACACAATTTCGTCAAGCTTGTGATAGAGAGCAATTTTGTAAAGTATTTTTGAATAGTTTCCTATGTCTCCATCTGCAACAACTCATATTGATGACGTAAGATTTAAGTCGCACCATCTTTAACCTTTTTACTCCTGTGTAACTCTATGCGAGTATATTTAAGCTTCTTTCGTATTCACTAGTGAAATCTTTTCAAAATTGTTTTCATCAACATACTAGTGAATAAAAAAAATAATTTTATAATCACGTTTCTTTGCATCACGAAACATAGCACATTGTGCCTCAGTGATTCTCCAATAGGCCATCATATCCATTTAGAACAATGTCCAAGACTTTTTGAAACCTAAAAATAGTCTTCATCTTTATACACTAATTATCATAATTATTCAAATTGCTATGATATATATTGTCATGCAATCCAGTTCCTGTTATCGCTATTAACCTTCTTTTTCTCATCTCTTGATACCATTGTTAGCAGGAAAATGTTCTGGAGAGTACTGAGAGAGAATAATAATAATATAAAGAGAAGTGTTATCAAAAAGTGAAGAATGTACACATGTTACATCTACAATATAAACACAATCTTTATAATAAACACAATTTTTATAACTCAAAACAGAAAGTTAGTTAGGCTAGTTATTCTAATATAAATAAAAATGAAAAATAGAGAAGACGGTGTTATAATAATAAAAAGAAGGAGAAAAAAAACTAATAAAATAATAATTAGTTTTATGTAAAATATTATTGTATTATCAGTTGATACTCAGAAATAAAATAGCATGATCAAAATATTTAAAGATTTTAAATGAGAAAAAATATTTATCATGATTTTATTGAAATTATTCAATTAGATTTCCTTTGTAACATTCAATGAGATTTGATTTGTTAGAATAATAACAAAATTATTATTGTGCAAAATGGTTAAAAATATATAAAATGATAAATTCTTTAATACTTTCAAAAATTAATCACAAAATACTCAAATTTTACGTGTTATATCTTATATTACTTATAATTTAAAAATAAAATAGATCTATATTTTTTTCACATGTTATCGATACGTCGCTATTCTCGCCAATTGACCAAAAGTTGTAAATTCCTTTTAATTTTCTAAAGTGAGTCAATTTAATTTTAAAATATGAATAAGTCGTATTTTAAAATATAATTTCACAAGAAAAAAATTGTGTTAAAAACATAACCTCTTTAATGCAGAAGTCGCTAATATATGATTTTAATAATTTTTTTTAAAGTCATGCATCTTTTTCTTTTTAAGTAATTGACAACTTTTAGTTAATTTTTTTTCAATTATTAAAAATTTTATTTTAATATTTACAATTAATAAAATAAATAATTTTTAGATATTTAGACACTAATATTATTAAATAAATTTTAAATAAATTAAATTATTAAAAAGAAAAAATTAATATAATGATGATAAAAATATTATAAAAAGAAATAAAAGATACATTAAAAAAAATGCAATATACGTTAAAAAAAATGTAATGTGTTTGATAAAACACAGAAGAATAATAATATTATTTGCCTTATATTCTATACGTATTGGTTGGATACATATGGACTTCAATCAACTTGAAGCATTCTACATATTACCCTTTATTTCAAAAAGAAATTCAATAATGCAAAATAAAAGGTTTCATCTTAATAAATAATCAAAATATCAAATTTCAATTTTTTTATAATATATTAATATTTTTTATTACCATATTAATATTTTCTTTTCAATAATTTAATTTATTTAATAATATTAATATCAACACATCTAAAAATTATTTATTTTATTAATTATAAAATTTAAAATAAATATTTTAATAATTAAAAATAAAACTAACTAAAATTGTCAATTGATATCTTTGTAAAAAAATAATATTGTAAATAAAGTTGTGCGTCATCAATTAAAAATAATAAAAATTTAAAATAATAAAAATTTATTAAAGTAACGTATGAATGTAAAAAAAATAAGTATATTATAAAACATAAATTTTTCAAATGAAATCATATTTCAAAATATGACCGTAAATTTTTAAAAAGTTTCCGAATTTAAAAAAACTAAAAAAATTAATCTCTTTTTTTTTAATAGGCCCAATATTTTCTTTCCTATCCACCTCTTTTTGTAGACGACCTAGAAATTGATGAAGATTATCACTTAAATACATTTATATTTTTTTTACGTGTATTCTTATCATTCCAATAGAATTTATCCAAATTTAATAAAATAATATTTTTATAATATAATAAATGTATAATAAATTTATTAATAATAATATTTTATAAAAAAATAAAAATAATAAAATAATATTTTATAATATAATAAATTTATTAATAATAATATTTTATAAAAAATAAAAACAATAAAATTTATTATCAAGATTATTCATAAATTATAATAAAAATTATAAATATAAAATATATTAAAAAGTGAAATATGAATAATCATTAAAATAAAATAAAAATAATTATTATTTAAAGTTGATATAAAAAATTATATTAAAAAAATTAATTTAAATATTTTATTTTTTAAAATTGGTTCGATAAAAAATCAAGTGAATTTTACCGATTTTATACCCATTTAATTAAAGTTGGATTATTTTAAAATAAATTTTTAGCCATTTCCTTATTCAACCGTTGAACCGACTGTTCTGAATAATGGACTTTTATTTTCATATTTTGAATAATATGATGCTCAAACTTCAGCTCAGAGTTCAATGTCCGTTCAATACAATGACTAAAATTATTTTATTAATTTTAATAAAAACTCTTTTGATAAATAAGTACCTAGTAACAAAAGAATATATATATATATATATATATATATATGATTGAAAAAAAATTATAAAAAGAAATGTTAGAATTTATTTTTTCTCATGGGAATCAACTTTTTTACAAAAATTTAAACTTTTATGTAAGAGGGGATATGAAAAAAAAAAATATATATATATATATATATATATAATATGATTTTGAATAAATTCTTTTATTAAATAAAATATTTTTTTTTACTTATTTTTTATAAAATTCTCTTTTCCAATTCAACTAATTAATTGATTTTTTTAATATAAAAAATATATAACATAAAATAAATGAATATTTTATTAAAATATAAAAATTAAGCTCAGACTATATATAAAATAAATTAAATATAATACATGAGCTTGAAATACTCTTTTATAAAAAGAAAATCTAATTTTCGAAGTTGAACTTCTTTTATTAAAAAAATTGTTTTGTTTTCAGTTTATATATATATATATATATATATATATATATATAATAATATTTTTATATAAAGTTAGTATACAAAAGAAATAAAACAATATAAAATTAAATATATTTTTAGTCTTTATTAATGAGAATAACTTTTTTATAAGCGTTTTGTTTGATTAAATTTATTTATTTTTACTTCATTAATATACTTTCTATATAAAGTATATATATATATATATATATATATATATATATTAAAGAATTTTTTATGAAAATAAATAATTTAATCTTATGTTCGATGAAACTTTTTAGTAAAAGTTTAAGTTTTTTATTTAATTAATTAATTAATATATATATATATATATATTTAATTATATAACAAAAATAATATAATCTTTAAAAAAATATGATTTAAAACTAATTAAAATAAACATACGATATTAAATAACATTTATAAAATGGTTTAAAATCTAAATTATTATCACCAAATTACATATCTTTTATAACAAATTCTATTTAATTATAATTTTAACAATTTTATATTATCTAACTTCAACCATTAGTAAAGCATAATAAAATTTTTCATCAAGATAAAATATAATATATAAATTTTTTAAAAATATAAATTTATAAATAATTATTTTATATATATATATATAAATAATTATTTTATATATATATATATAAATAATTATTTTATATATATATATATATAAATATTTTGTTCACACAGTAATAATACTAGTATTTCACAATTTAAAGGATCAAAATGGTAGTTGTAACGAATATATGTTTTTTTTTCTTAAAACAACAGAAATTGATTTTTTTTATACTTTGGTATTATGATAAATTAACCTGCGAATTAATTTTGGTCTAATTTACATCCAATAATAACGGTTTTATATCAAAATAATCAATTAAAAAGATGTTTAAATAAAAATAAAATAAAAATTATATTAATAAAATTAATTTTTATTTTAAATATGATAATTTAATATATAAATTATAAGAAAAAAGTTTTTATCAAAATAATTAATTACAAAAATGTTTAAATAAAAATTATATTAATGAAATTAATTTTTATTTTAAATATGATTATTTAATATATAAATTATAAAAAAAGAGATTCATTTTATCCTAAGAGTTAGAAACTTACTCTTTATTATCATTATTCATTCTCTTAGTGATTAATTGATAGAAAATAATAATTCATATTAATCATTCATTTTTTATATTTATTTTTAAAATAAGTGGATATCTTATCAAATTAATATATATATATATATATATATATATTAATAAAATAATAGTATTTTTATTATAATTTAAAAAATAATTATTATTCTATAAAATGGAGCAACCCATAAATTTACAAGCTAACATGATCTTATTTCGGGTAGACCATGACCTACATGAATTAGACCAAAATAGGTCTAATTCAATTTAGACTATAAATTTTTTTACACTTTCTTCATGCACCTCCATAGTTTCTTCCTACACCCCCATAATAAATAAAATCCTATTTTGTAATATCTCAAAAAAAAAAAAAATAAGGTTAACTTATCTTAATGATTAAGACTTATCCAAAGTCATTAATGCATTTAATGACTTCATTAAGTAAAAATAAAAATAAAATAAAAAATGGTTATAAATGGGAGGGGGAGGGATTACGTAGAAGGAAAAAAAAATTGAAGGAGAAGAAAGGGAAAGGGAGGAGAGAGAAGGAAAGAAAGAAAGAAGAAAGGGAGAGGAAAGAGAGAGAGGGAGAGAAAGAGAGAGAAAGAAAGAAACAGGAAGGAAGAAAAAGAAAAAGAGAGAAAGATAAGTCACTTCTGCAAAATTTTGGTATATCATCTGCAGTTCTTAAGGTAGGTGAGGAGAATATTATCATTAAATCTATTTTATTTTGCTTATAGTTGTGGAGTGAGGTGTCCCTAACCTCATTCTATTTATTTAGTTATTTGTTTATTTTACTTTATCTCTTGTTTTGCATTGATCCTATTTTAATTATCTCCAGTTATGTACTAGTCCTGTATGTTTATTTTTTTTATCTCCAGTCTTGCATTGATCCTATTTTAATTATCTCTAGTTATGTACTGGTCCTGTTTGTTTATTTTATTTCATCTCCAGTCTTGCACTTGGTCCTATTTTAATTAATTATCTCCGGTTATATCCTGGTCCTGTTTGTTTATTTTATTTTATCTCCAATCTTGCACTGGTCCTATTTTAATTATCTCCAGTTAATGTATTGGTCCTGTTTGTTTACTTTATTTTATCTCTAATAATGCAGCGATCCTATTTATTAATTTATAGTTATATTATTCAATTATAATAATATCTATTTGTGAAGATTTGATGATATTATAGATGGAGGTTGGACTTTGGGGATTTAAATGAGTAAATATTCTTGTGAGAATGATTAAAATTGGGCTCATTTATCCTGACTAGTCATTACAAATTTAATTTAAATCTTCATAAAATAGAATGTGTTAAGGAAGTTGAAACATATATATCTATATATTATAAGATTGTATTATTGTAAATGATAAATGTTTTCACTCCCTATTGTGATCTTTTGTGCATGTTTTATTTAAACACCAAGTAGATGGAGGGGCCAAATATTCTAAATCTCTTTTCTGCAAGCATCACTGTCTTCTTCCCAAGAACTACTTGGAACACGAACGTTATAGACAACTCGGTTACTTTTAGAGGGACATGATTATCAATAATAACATTTGTATCTGATATAGGAAATCTCATTATGTTAGATGGACTAGTAGTGGTTACCTTTTGTATGCCTCCAACCTTTTTCCAAAACCCCTTATTCAGTTTGTTTCCACCGACAATGTAGATATTTGTAAAATTGTAGAAAAAAAATAAAAGGAATC
Organism: Sphenostylis stenocarpa; assembly: GCA_963425845.1. Taxonomy (NCBI): domain Eukaryota; kingdom Viridiplantae; phylum Streptophyta; class Magnoliopsida; order Fabales; family Fabaceae; genus Sphenostylis; species Sphenostylis stenocarpa. The sequence continues at coordinate 42,609,719 of OY731406.1, forward strand.
AAAAAATAAAATTCCTTCTTCTTTTGTATATCTTATATATATATAGTGATGTAAATTACTTTTACATATATGTAATATTTTTTTTACCTGCTACTCTTATACAAATAATAATAAGAAAAAAAATGTCACATATTTTATCCTTACATGTTTCTGGGATTGAGAATACTTTTCCAAACATTTTTTTTCCAAAAATATGTTTTGGAATTTTTTTTTTTCATAAACATGTTCCAAAAAGTAAGTTTTGAAATACATTTCCACCAATTTGGAATGCAATTTTGGAAAATTAATTCCAAAAATATACACTACAAGAAAAAACACATTTAGCCACCGAAATTAGTGACCGAATTTTTTCGGTCGCAATTAGCGACCGATTTAGCGACCAATTTAATTTTAGTCGTATTTAGAGACCGATTTAGCGACCACTTTAATTCGGTCGCAATTAGCGACCGATTTAGTGACCAAAATATGATTTGGTTTTCACTTTTTTATTTAGCGACTGAAATAGCGACCAATTTTTGTGCGTCGCAAATTTTCAGTCGCTAAATCGGTGGCTATTTCATACATAAAAAAAAAAATCATTTAGCGACTGATTTAGCGACCGAATTACAAATTGAAATAGCGACCGAATTAAAATCGGTCGCTAATGAGAAAATAATATGATTATATCTGATTTTTGCAATATCGCTCAAGCGAAAATAACATCGCTCGAGCGACGCCACCTGCACAAAATTGGCATTCTCGGGTTGTATTTCGCTTGAGCGACACTATTCTCGCTCGAGCGACATCCGATTCAAACATGAGGCACCCAGGTTACATTATTCGACTAACTTTGATCGACGTTTACGCAGGTCAACATTCGCTCAAGCGAAAGTAACATCGCTCGAGCGACGCCACCTGCACAAAATTTGAAAGTGATGAAGATCTTATTGAAATACATTGGCAAAGATCTCATTGATTTGATGAAGTCAAAGATGAAGTCAAAAGTCAACTTTGCAGCGGTCAACAAGTCACTTTGATAAAAGAGTTGAAAGATTAGTGTGTCTACAAAATGCTTAGGTAAAATCATTTTATCTTTTCTGCTGCATGAGGTTTCTTCACTTAAAAGATTTTGCAAAATGCCTCTAAAATCGTTTTAAACAATTAAAAACAAAGTATTTTGACAAAAGCTTTCTCAAACATGTTTTTAACTGATATAGTTTTGAAAGAACCGATTAAAATCATTTAGAATGTTCAAAGAAGTGTTTTTACAGTATTTTAATCGATACAACTTGATTTTAATCGATTAAATCCATTTAGAACTCATTATGATCGATGAGAATACAAATATGACCGATCAGAATCAGATATGATCGATCAGATTTAAATTATGAGCGATCAGAATTTTTTCAATCGATTAAAACACGTTTCAATCGATTAAAATCAATTAAAGGTTCAGGATGATCGATCAGAATGCAATTATAACCGATCAGAATCAGTTATGATCGATCAGAATTGAGTTATGACCGATCAGAACTTTTTCAATCGATTAAAACACGTTTTAACCGATTAAAACAACTTGGAAAAATTATGTACAGAGTTTTAATCGATTAAAACCTATTTTTATCAGTTAAAATAACTTGAAAAGTTTTACAAGAAAGTTTTACAGTATTTAAATCGATTGAATCGCGAAACAATCGATTAAATAAACTTAGAAGATTTTTTGTAAAGTGTTTTAAGCTGATATAAACGTTGTCGTATCGGTTAAAACAAATCTGTTAAAGATTCAAGAACGTATTAATGGATTAAAAGAAGTTTTAACGGATTAAAACTGCACTTTTAACAGATTAAAACAAACTTTTAATAGATTAATAAATGCAGCAGTTTTGAAAATCTTCTATAAAAACAGAGTTGCTTGAACTTTTTAAACATACATTGAACATCAGTTTTTACACATCCTTGAGCAATCAATCAAGCAACTTTAGCACTCTTTTCAAGAAAGATTCGCGGCAGTTTTTGAGAAGTTCTTTAAAAATCTTTCTTGAGGCATATTGCTTTTCTTTAAAGAAGAAACTCACTGCAGAATAGCATAAACTGGTTTGAGCTTTCTAGTTTCTTCTTTTTCAATTCTTTTTCATTCTTTTGTACTGTGTGGTGCCTGGAATTTGGGTTCTAGTTTCTCTGCAGCTGGAAGTTGGTTGTAGAGGTTATCAAGAACTGGAATTTGGTTCTTGGTGAAAGGTTAGGTGTTGGTGCCTGGAATTTGGGCACTGGTTTCTCTGCAGCTGGAATTTGGTTGTAGAGGTTATCAAGAACTAGAATTTGGTTCTTGGTGAGAGGTTGAGTGCAGGAACTGGAATTTGGTTCTTGTGATAGATTAGGTGTAAGATTGTTGAATCTGTAAAACATTTAATCTAGTGGAACCCAGCTGGAATTTGGCTGGAGACTGGACGTAGCCCTGGTATTGGGTGAACCAGTATAAAATACCGGTGATATCTTTCTTAACCTTTCTCTCCTTTAAATTCTGTTGCTGCATTATTTTGATTGATTGCTTTGAGATTCAAGAACAGATTTGTAAACTTAATTTTCAAATTAGATAATCTGTTATTTGCGAAAAACTTTCAAAGATCAATTCACCCCCCCCCCCTCTTGATCTAAAACTACTTTTCTAACAAAATTGGCATTCTTGGGTTCCATTTCGCTTGAGCGACACTATTCTCACTCGAGCGAAATCCGATTCAAACATGAGACACCCAGGTTATATTATCCGTCTAACTTTGATCGACGTTTACGCAGGTCAACATTCGCTCAAGCGAAAGTAACATCACTCGAGCGGTTAAGGGTTAACCGCTATTAGAAGTGTCATTTTAATAGCGGTTCGAGTGGAACCACTATCATATACAACCAGATTTTTTTATTCTGATCGATTAGATTTTCGAAATGATCGATCATATTTGATAATTTTTTCAAATAATTAATTATAATCGATTAGTTTTCTAAATTATTGTTTAGTTTTTCAAATAATAGATTAGAATTGATTAATTTCTGAAATATATACTAAAAAATTATAATTAAAAATATAAATTATTTAAGAATATTGACTATTGTAAAGATAAAGTAGAACATGGGAGGAGATGAGGATGATAATATAATGATAGAACTTACAAAAATGTAGAATTGAGAAGTTTGAAACAAATAAAATTAAGAAAATAGAGATTTAATTACACTTTTAATAAATTTAAGATAATACTAGTTTTGATTTTGATTTTTAAATATTTATTTTAATTATTTAAAACGAGAGAAACTATAATTTTAGTTTCTAACTACTCGAATTTAAAGAATTAAATTTATTATTATTTAATCTTTTAATTTTAGTATTAAAAATTTAAATTATATTTTATTAAATTAAAATAATTACAATATATTTTTCTACTTTGAGAATGAACAATATAATTAAACTCAAAATTGACAATATTATAATACATTTTTTAACTCTTTTGGATAAATTTTTTTTTCCTAATTTTTGATAAAGTTAATTTTAATATTTAAAAGTATTTAACATTTTGAATTCTGAAAGGTTTTCTCTAATAGCAAATTTAAAAACATAATATTCAAAAAAATAGTTAATGTAAGTTTTCATTATGATCGATTATAATTAGAAAATAGCGATCATAATTGAGAAGATATAATAGCGGTTCCACGTTAACCGCTATCTAAAGTATATTTTAGATAGCGGTTCCACGTTAACCGCTATCTAAAGTACATTTTAGATAGCGATTGAGGGTTAACTGCTATTAGAAGTGCTCTTTTAATAGCGGTTCCAGTGGAACCGCTATCATATACAACCAGATTTTAAGATTGTGAAGTCTCGGGTTGTATTTCGCTTGAGCGACACTATACTCGCTCGAGCGACATCCGATTCAAACATGAGGTCACCCATGTTACATTATCCGGCTAACTTTGATCGACGGTTAGCAGGTCAACATTTGCTCAAGCGAAAATAACATCGCTCGAGCGATGACACGTGCACAAAATTGGCATTCTCGGGTTGTATTTCACTTGAGCGACACTACTCTCGCTCGAGCGACGCCACCTGCACAAAATTGGCATTCTCGGGTTGTTTTTCGCTTGAGCGACACTTATCTCGCTCGAGCGACATCCACATTTTTTTATTATGATCGATTACATTTTCAAATGATCGATCATATTTGAAAATATATAATAGCGGTTAAGATTTAACCGCTATTAGAAGTGCTATATAATAGCGGTTAAGATTTAACCGCTATTAGAAGTGATATTATAATAGCGTTTAAGATTTAACCGCTATCATATACTACCACATTTTTCACTCTCGTATCTCGCGCCACTTATCCCCAAATAACCCTAACTCTCACGCCTCACTCACCCATTCCTCTTAACCTTGGCCAGTATCTCCTCCTCACTCCCGGCGAGCCCTAGCCCCCTCACTGCTCCCCCCAAGTCAGCCCTCACCCTAATCCAACCTCCACCAAACCCCATTCATCACCACTGCCTCCCTGGCCACCATCGTGGCCATCCCTAAATCTCAACCTAACCTCCATTATTGAACCAGCCACGCACTAGAGGTGAGTCAGAGGGGTCGTGGGTCAAGTCCTTCGGTTCACATTTTTCTGCTATGTTCTATTTCTTTTATGCCTTTTTACCGTGGATTGTTCTCCTTGGTTAAGGATGAATTGTGTGTGGGTCTGGTTTATTTTCGTATGAATTGTCAAACCGACTACCTCTATTGGTTGAATCGGGTTCCGGTTTGATTCTGGGTCTTATACTTGTTATTTTCGTTTAGTTTTTTTCCCGAATATGTAGTTTTCATGTTGGCTGCGTAATTTACTAGACCTTACCATCCACAAAATGTTTGCCACTCATGCTTATCCGTATAGAACAGTTTATACACATCCAAAAGTGAAGGTATGAAGTATGTTCATTTTGTTAAGAAGATTATTGAATTTTAGGTAGATGTAGATACCGCCTTTTTTCCTTACCTGTCTACTTAATACCCATGAACTTACCATTCTTGGTTTTTACAGTTTCTAATCCCATCTTGATGTTTCCAGGCAATGGAGCTTATGATGGTCGATGCACTTGTTCATGCTAATAGTTATTTCGAAATTTCATATAAATAATCCTTCTCAGTACTGGAAGGTTATCAGGGCTTCTTACAAAATTAAAAGCATTTTTACAATGCTCTTTTGAATCATAAAACGTAATTTACTTTAAAAATGCAATTGGATGACACAATAGTTAAAACTATTGAGACAAGTACAAGTCAAGAACTAAAGGAGGCCAGGGAGTTCATCTTGCGCATTCGAAGGAGGAATTTGTACCAGGCATGTTTTTAACCTGTTTGGTTTTTTTTTTATTGTTGTCAATTACCTGCCGCAATTACCTATTACGTCATCGTATCTTCTCAAGCTGTTTGTCACAAATTCAATGCTAACTATTGTGTGGATGTTTCTAAATTTACATTACATTGGCCTAAAATGTTTGTGTGTATTTATTAAATTATAATTATAATTATATAGTCTTGCTGAACCTGAGGAAGAATTTTGTTTTGCAGTTTTGTAATGAGTACCCAGTACCCAAGGGTATGCTAGACAATTTTAAGAAGGTCACTCCTCAAGATATTGTTTGCTCTCAGGTCTTCAATCCAATTAAACATTCTCATTTGCAAATTGCATATAATTTTGATTCTTTCTCTTCAAGGAGGAATTCCATTTTGTTTTATATATGTATCTGGCAGAAGAGTGGTGGAGTTACTCTGAAAGAGGAGGATGTAGTTGTTTGTAACGTCAAAATTGATTTGACTAGTGGAAATCATAATCCTCTTGAAAGGTATTCAATGAAGAATAATCATGCTTGCTGAACATAGACATTTAGTTTGTTTTAACTTACTATAATGTTATCCTAATGCATTATTTTTCTCTCTTATGGTGCATGTTTCTGTGGCAGCATCCACTTTTTCAAAGTACATCGCCAAACCTACTTAACTATCTTTCATCAAGATATTTCTTTAATCTTCTTATATATTAATTGGTTTTGCCTGTGTCTATATTGTATTAGTGGATTATATCTTTTTTTTGCACTACTAAACCTCTTACCTTATGTAGTTTGACAATTTCCTTGCTAATAAGTTTTAGTTTAAACTATTTTATATTACTTCGTTGGGATACTTGAGCTGCAATTGTTCAAAATTATTGAAATATTTAAAGTGGTTTAGTTTGGCCCGATTATTGGTGCTTAGTTTGGAATTAAATTATGCTAGCTGTATTGAGTTACCTAGTTTCAATAATGCATTCGGGATTATGAAAGCAATGAGAAATTTACAATACCCGATGACCGTGTAAGCCACTTGCTACCTATATCTTACCAAGATATGATAGTTAAGGTGTACTCCAAAAAGGCTGAACTGGTTAGTTATCCCGTGCATGTTTAAACTTCTTTCCTTTACCCATTCAGAGTTGGATTCACTAATATATTGCTTTGTGCAATCCTATAGGTGCGAGAAAATTTCGGAGGCTTTTGAAAATTTTCAATTGAAGACATATGGGATCAAAGCACAGGCACATTCAACACCACAAAAGAAGCGACGTTACAATTCGGTTTTATGAAGGGAAATGTATCATTACTATGATACTATTTTTTTTTGTTCACCTTTATTGTGTCTCACCCTTTCTTGGTATATATGCATTTTCTACAATTGAAATATAGTCTTAAGTCCACAGAAAACAACATATTCAAATGTCAACATATTCAAATGAATAGTCATCCTACTACAAGTCAACATGACACTGACAATATACCAGAGGACTAATTTTCAATTTTATGATATTAAGACTTTGAATCTTGATTAGTTGTTAAGTTCTTAAGTTTCATTTGTGTTATGTTTGGATGAATTAAGCAGGTACAAATTTTGTAAAATTGGATATACAAAATTTGACTTTAGTTCTTAAGTTTTCATTTGTGTTATGTTTGGATGAATTAAGCAGGTACAAATTTTATGATTTGAATAATTTGACTTTAGTTCTTAAGTTTTCATTTGTGTTATGTTTGGATGAATTAAGCGAGTACAAATTTTGTCAAATTGGATATACAAAATTTTAAAAGAAAATTTTCAGATTTGGTTAGATTAGCGACCGAATTTTTGGTCGCTACAAATTTATTATAATATACAATTCAAATTTAGCGACCGATTTAGCGACCAATTTAAATTATTAGTTAAATAATTCAATTAATATATTAGCGATCGATTATATCCAGTCGCTATTATTGTCTCCAATTTAGCGACCGATTTAGCGACCGATTTTAATTTTTATTTAAATAATTATATTAATATATTAGCGACCGAATATATCGATCGCTATTTTTTAAAACTTTACCACGGATTTAGCTGATCGATTTATTATATTAATTTCGATCGCTATTTTGGTCTTCAATGAATAAGTGACCAAATTATTTAGCGACCACCTCATCGATTACGCTATTTAGCGACCGAAATGTAAATCGGTCACTAACAAATTAGCGACTTGCCCTTTTGCGACCAACCATTTCGGTCGCTAATTTCGATCACTAACGGAATAGCGATCAGAATTTTCGATCGCTAATAGCGTTTTTTCTTGTAGTGATAGTATGAAACCCATTTTTTAGAACATTTTTTTGAAAAAAAATTAAAATATATTTTTGGATTGACTTTTTAAAAAAAACAGGTGTTCTAGAATGCATTTCCGAACAATCCAATCCAAAAATGCATTCTGAATTTGGTGTTTTAAAATTTAATCTGATTTTTGTAAAATTGTTTTGAATCGAACAATCTGAATTTCAACGTGTTGTAAAATTGTTTTGAATCGAACAATCTGGATTTCAACGTGTAATTTCAATGCATAAACATGTAATAAATATATAATATTATTATCGATTACTTATCATTAAATGTTGGAAATTATCTTGAATGGAGGTGATAGCATGAGAAACTAATAGAGGTGTAGGAAAAAAGTGCTGAAGGGTATTTTACTTGTGGTATGAATATATGAAAAGAAACTATTGGAGATGCAAGAAGAAAGTGTCAAATTTTTTAATCTAACTTATTTTTCAAATCTTTTAACTTATTTCTCAAACCTTTAGTTCTTCTCATTCGATATTTTTACTCCCCTAACTATAATATGTCTTTAAAAGGATTATAGAAAGAGTATTTTCGAATAAATAAATCTATATTTTTTCTTATTTTGTATTTACCTACGTAGGTTTAGTCTATGTTTTGTATTTTATTAGTCACTCTCTTTTTGTATTCGACCTACAAATGTTACAATTCTCGGTTAGATGTATTTGTATTTTTGTGTATTTTTATTCTTATATTCTGAATTGTATGATGATTAAAGTTCAGCTCAAATATATAATATTTAATGTCTCTTTAAGAAAAATATCACATTTAATATTTCATTCTGTTTAGGTCTAAAGTTAAATTATAGATAACAAAATTAAAATTATTATATCTTATTGATTCTTACACAATGTCATAGATTTTATTACTTTTTAATAAATAAAATTTTAAAATTATATTTTCCAATGAAAAGTTAATAATTTATAATTAATAAATATTTGTAATAAGTTATAAGATAACATTAATTATAAAAATATATTCTTGATTTGCCTAGGTAAGAGCATGTGGGTACTTAACTCATTACTTACCACAAAGTATTCGTATATTATAAATAATTGAAATTGATCTACGTGTTAAAGAGAGTTTCTTAAATGTTAGCAATATTAGTTTAAAGAACAACATTACTTAAAATAAATAAATAAATAAATTATCTCATACTCTTTTTTTTCTAAATATTATCAATACTTACAAATAATCTCTCAATTTTTATTTTGCAGATTTAATTTTTATTTATTTTTATTGCTCAAAAGATCAACTAATTATTTGTTTTATTATTATTATCCCTTTGAAATTTTGAAAATAAAAAACTTTTGTTTAAATATTCATCATATTCAAAATTAAAAAATTATTCAAATTTTATTTTTTATAAAAAAATTATTCTAAAAGATTGAAAATCAGTATAAAAAATAATATTTGCCAACATTTTCAACAAAAAAATAACAAAAACTAGTACATATTTATTGTTATAGATAATTTCTATTTTTTTATTTCTAATTTTTATTATTTTTTATTATGCAATTTCTTTATTTTTAATAGTCAATATTTTTATATGTATCAAAATAAATGTGTAAATTTTCTAATTAATTTTTTATGCTAAAATATTGTATTAAAATAATATTTAATCATAATTATTAAATTATTTTTAAGTTATAAAAATATGAATATTTATAAACATTATCATTAGAAAAAAAAACTTATTAAAAAAATTTATGAATGGCTTAAAAGTGGTCTTATATAACATGTCTCGTTTAAAGTGATAATATGATATTTATAAGCATTTACATTACAGATGTTCTAAATAGTCTTATTCATTTTAATTTTATAAAAAAATTAATTTATTTAAGTAACTGAAATATAGGAGCAACTTAAAAAAAAAGGCAATATATCACAATTCAAAGGATAATTCCTAGTAAAGAGTATACATTTTTTATAATTACTTTCAATCATTACTTAAATTGATTGCATATATTTAGGGATGATAATTAAATCCGTACCAGTGAGTACCGAGCCAGTTCACTCCGAGTTTGATGGAGAAAACCCGAGTTGACCGGGGCGGAGACGGGTTCGAGTTTTCCCGCTTTAAAAAGTTGGGGGTGTGGATGGGTAATGCAATCCCCATCTCGCCCCGTCCCCGTCCCCATCCCGACTTTATATTTAAATTTTAAAATATTTTTTTTTCTATTACATATAAGGGCATTTTTTATATTTCACCAATTTTTATTTTTCTTCTACCCACTTTTTAATTTTTTTGTCTTTTTTAATATTTTATATCAATTAATTTATTACATTATTCTCTATCTTACCTTTCATTTTTTTCACATTTCTTTAATTTCTCCCATCAATTTGTTTTTTTTTCAATCTTTTCAACCAATTTGATGAACACAAAGTTAATTTTTTTATTCTTTATCTTTTTCTAAATATTTTACATAAATCTTAGTAGTAACTAATATTATTTTATTTATAATTTATATTTATTAGGTTTTATTATGTTATATTTTTTTATCTTATTATTCTTATTTATCATATATCAAATTTTATCTTAATAAAATAATTGTATTTTAAAGTATTAAAGGAATTGATAATTTAAACTTTTATTACTTTGAACTAATTGAATAAGAGTTAACTTATTAAATATTTTCTTATAAACTATATATTTCATATTTCTAAATGACAACTTAAAAATGAATTAACTTATATATATAATTCAATGGTTAAATACAATATTATAATAATAATAATAATAATGTTATAAGTATTCAAATATAAATAAAAAATAATTAAATATTTCTTTTACATACATATTTTAATATAAATATAATAAATTAAAATGTATATTTAATTAATAATAATTATAAATTATAAATATTTATTTATATATAAAAATAGATAGTAAAATTAATTTATTATAAATGTAATTATGTTTTTAAAAATAATATTGATCGGGGACAAGGCGGAGAACCCGAAACTCAACGGGGACGGAGACTTAATTTCTAACTTCGGTGGGGATCGGGGCGGGGACAAGGATGATTAAAAAAGTTGGGGGCGGGGATCGGGGAGGCAAAACCCGCTCCGCTCCATTGTCATGCCTACATATATTTATTTATGAGTGTTAATATTATACTAGTTAATGACTTTTAATTAAAGATTATAGTTTTACTCTTTATTTATTAAAAGTAAAAAAAGTACACGACAAGTGTGAGATAATAAATAATTAGTAATTTTTTTTACTTATAAATTTTATCTAATCAACAGTATATTGTAATGAAAACATTGATTTTTTTTTTAAGTATTATACTCATAAATTACAAAATTAATAAAATAAAATATATAAAAAAAATGAGGGATACAGAAAGCTAACTATAACATGTGTTTATATGTATCCTATATAAAAAATATTATACATAAATATAACATGCGAGAAACAATGATACATTAAGTATATATAAGAAAGAAAATTGTTTGAATTCTATTAATTTCTCTTTGAAAATAGTGTAAATTACACAAACAAATTCCCATAACTTTTTATGTGACCTCAAATTTGTTGAATAATAGTAAATGAAAATATATATACTTCTGAATAGCATGTACTATTAATCAATTCAAATTAGCATATATAAGTTATAATAAAAGTTATAATCATGTTTGGGAGAAGAAAGATAGGAAATGAGAGTATCTGTTGGTTCTATTAAAAAATTCTAGACGCGTAGATTCAATTCTAAATAAAATTGAGTGGGTTAACCTTGCATTCAATAGTTACATCAAAGCTAGAAAACAAATAATAAACACTATAAATATGCAAAATCACACAACATAGAGGATCAACACCAACGTCACTATTATATGGTGGCATTATAAATTTCAGCAAGATGAGTAAACTCTTTGTCCCATGCATGGTTCCTGAGTCAGCCAACGAATCAAAGCCTTGTATGTATCACCACAAGAAGTTACCACTTTGCTGTATTTGTCACCATCACTTCCAAACTGAATGCTGCCTAGAATTGCAAGAAGAAAAGGAAGCTTACACAGGTTCACAATTCATCTTCGCAGTAGCTTCAAGGAGAGTTCGTTGATGAAAATATACCTAGTAATTCACCTTGATCGCAACGGAAATTGTCACTAACTATCCAATTAAACCCTATATATATCTATAGAACCCTATTTGCACCTTGTAACTCAGAACCTTACTTTCACCCTCACAGGTTCCGATTTGTGTAGTAGCAATCCAAGCATTGGTTCCATTTCAGAGGCACTTATGGACTTCACGCTTGAAGATATAAATGTCTTGCTGATGCAGCAGAAGGCACAGTGTAGAAGAAAATTCATGTCCTAAATCACACACTCACGTGTATAGATGCATCCATTGCTTAATTGGGTTAGGTTTCTCAGTTAATTGCACTCGTAATGAACTTTAAATATATGTTGTTGGAATGATCTTACTCATTCAGATGGTGTCGTTGTAGTTTGATTTGTCATGTCACCATCTGCATCTTCTTGTTTTCAGTTTCTGTTCAAGAGGTTGATCAGCAGCAAGATATCTTTAGGTGTAAGTCCATATGTGCTCTCTAAAATGAACTCATGGCATTGACATTGTGATCTATTCTCATCACTGTTGTTATTTGATGAAGAAGTTGAGAATCGCACGTTCCGCAGTTATCAGGAATGCAAATGCTAATGTTTCTCTATACGATTGGATATGCTTGTATACATGATAAAGTGCTTGTAATTTAAGTCTTGTGATTATAGGGTGAAGCTAAGAAGCACATGACAAAGAACTTTGGGATTTTATGGAAAGCTGTTGAAGGAGATAGAAGATGACCAAAAGATAACGTGGGCACACTTCGTAGCATGTCGAAATTGAAGAGTAAGTGGGCATCCAAATATTTTAGAGAATATTCAAAATCATGGATTAATGACATTTTATTAGGAGTTCAGGCGAGGGGTTATCATATAAAACTTGTGACTATATATGTTTATTTGGTTTCTTCATTTAGTTAGCAAGCTAATATTGAACCAATTTAATTAGATCCATAATTATTATGTCATTATGTTATAATGAGCTAGTAATAGAATAACATGGATGCAACTTGTTATAATTTAAAAACATTCTATAATTTTATTCATATTATTTTTGTACACAAATATTATGATCTTATAGTATTTTACTTTAATAAATCAGGACTAAATAAAGGAAGTTCGATTATACAATATTTTGTATACAAACCTATAATTTAGCTAATCAAATATCTTTATCTCAACACTCCCCCTCAAGTTGGTAAATAGATGTCATACATTTTCAACTTGTTCAATAATCTCCTAAAAATCTGACTTGTCACAACTTTGACAAGAATGTCTGTCAGCCGATCTTCAGATCGAATATTTGACAATTTCAGAATATTTTTATCAAGTTTTTCCTTGGTAAAAAATCTATCAACCTCCACATGCTTCATCCGATCATGTTGGACAAAGTTGTGAGTAATATCACGCGCAACTTTATTATCACAATAAAATTGAATATGACGTGTATGTGCATACCCTAAATCCTGGAGAAGTAATCTAAGTCATAAACCTTCACAAAGTTCAAGAATCATTCCTCTAAGTTCAGTTTCTGCACTGGATCTAGCTACAACTTGTTGCTTCTTGCTTTTTCATGTGACAAGATTATCTCCTACAAATGTAAAATATTTAGAGGTTGATCTTCTATCATCAAGAGCACCTGCCCAATCTGCATCAGTATAAACCATCACATCCTTGTAGTTGAAGTTCTTCTTGAACTTAATTCCTTTTCCAAGAGAAGTTTTTATGTACCTTAAAATCCGTATAACAGCATCCATGTGTTTTTCACCTGGATTGTGCATGAACTGACTAACCACACTAAGAGCATAAGTTAAATCTGGCTTGGTGTGTGAGAGATACATCAATCTCCCTACAAGTCTCTGATATCTTCCCTTGTTAGTTGGATTTTGATCTTCTTCAATGCACAACTTCAATCCCCCTTCAATTGGAGAATTTGCTGGTTTTCATGCTGTCATTCTAGTTTCTTTCAGTAAATCCAATGCATACTTTCATTGTGAGAGAAAAATATTTGACTTTGATCTTGAGACCTCAATTCCAAGAAAATACTTCAAAGGACCAAGATCATTCATCTCAAATTCCTTTGTCAAGTACTCTTCCAATGTCTTGCGTTCCTCTAAATCGTTTACCGTAACTATCATGTCATCAATATAGACAATAAGAATTGTAATCTTTCCTTCCTTTTTCTTTAGAAACAAGGTGTGATCTTGGTTGCTTTGTTGATATCCAAAAAACAAGCATTGACTTGGTGAATTTACCAAACCATGCTCGTGGCAATTGCTTTAGTCCATACAATGACTTCTTCAACTTGCATACCTTCTTGCTATATGTATTCGGGATCCCACATCCTTCTGGTAGCTCCATATAAACTTCTTCAAACAATTCCCCGTGTAAGAAGACATTTTTTACGTCAAATTATTGTAAGAACCAATCAAGGTTTATAGCTAGAGATAACAATACTCGAACTGTACTAATTTTGGCTACGGGAGCAAACATTTCAATGTAATCTATTCCATATGCTTATGTGTACCCCTTTGCCACTAATCTAGCTTTGAATCTTTCAATTGTGCCATCTGCATTAAATTTCATAGTATACACCCATCGGTATCCTACTAGTTTCTTTCCAACTGGACAATCTACCAATTCTCATGTTTTATTTCTTTGCAAGGATCTCATCTCCTCATTCATAGCATCCTTCCACCTATAGTCAGCTAAAGTTTCCTGCACACTGTTAAGAATAGATACAGTAGATAATTGACTTATAAATGCGATATTTGAGTTAAACAAATTCTGGTTACAAATATAATTACTCATAGGGTATCTTGTCTTACTGGTGAGGTCAGGATCATAAGTAGGCTTAGGGATACTTTTAGTGACACGATCTGGCATAATTCTTTTTTCTGTATTAGGTTCTTGAGGGGACGATTGGTGTGGTATATCATTAGCATCAACAGGCAAATTTTCGATCTCGACATGCTCAAAATATTCCTCATTATGTGGTTGTTGATCATCACATTGTTGCACACTTTTATCATCTCCTGATACAACTTTGTAACTTTCTTTCTCCAATCTGACCTCAATATCAATTTCTTGAGGAGCAAAAGTCTAAACTTCATCATAATTCTCCCCCTGAATTTTAGACTCGGGGAAAAAATATATCAAGGTTTCATGAAAAACTACATCTATAGTAGTAAACATTTGCTTGGTTTGTAGATTGTAACACCGATATCCTTTCTGGTGATCCGCATAGCCAAGGAACACACACCTTTCAGCTCTAAGAGACAACTTACTTCTCTGATGCTTGTGTAAGTGAATATAAGCAACACAAACAAAAACTTTATGTGTTAGTTCAACAATTTTAGGACTTACTACTGCATCTATAAGTGATTGAATAAGTGTTTTATACTCAAGAGACCTAGACGGTGTTCGGTTGATAGTGTATATTGCATATGTGAGAGTTTCTCCCCAATATATTGCTGGCATGTGAGCTCCAATCAGTGCAGCTCGAACCACCTCCAATAGATGATGATTCTTTCGTCCTGTCACCCCATTCTGTTGTGGAGTATTTGGACAAGATCTCTGATAAACAATTCCTTTGACTACTAAAAATGTTGAAGTTCTGATTGCATATATTCTTCTCTGTTCTCACTGCGCAGTACCTGAACTTGTGTTTTGTACTGCGTCTTAATCATTTTGCAAAATTTCTAAAATAGTTCTCCAACTTCACTTTTAGACTTCATCAAACATAACCAAGTCATTCGAGTACAATCATCAATAAACATTGCAAACCACGTTGAGCCACCCAACGTTGTAATCTTAGATAGACCCCATACATCAGAGTGAATGATCATAATAGTAATAGAACTTTTTGAAATTAAAGGAAAACATGTTTTGTGACTCTTTTCAAGCTCTCAAACATCACAATAAAAAGTTGAAGTATCTACTTGGTCAGATACATTTGGAAATAATTTCTTTATGTAACCAAAAGATGCATGTCCTAGACACTTATGTCATGACCAAATATTCTCGTCTTTTCTTACTTCTTGAGACCCTTTTATTGCTAGCACTTGACCAAGTCTCTTTGAATCTTTTTCTGTCAGGTCCAGGTAATACAACCTTCCTCGCCTAATACCACAACCAATCGACTTTCTCGTTTGAATGTCCTTAAAAACACAAGAGTCAGGCCCAAAAATTACAACACATAAAAGAGCTTTAGTTATTTGCGAGACTGACAATAGGTTATATTTAAGAGAAGGAACAACAAGGACAGTATCAAAGTTCAAATTGTTTGAAATAGACACAGTTCCTTCTCTAATGATAGTGGATTTACTACCATTGGCTATGGAAATACTTTTTTGAGAGGAAGGTTTAAGATTTTTAATCTGTCTAACATCAAAAGTCACATGATCAGAACATATAGAGTCAATTATCCATGCATTATTCAGAAGGTAGATGTGTTTATTAAAGTCTTACCATTGGAATCATCATTACCTGCAATTGTAGCAAGCATCATGTCTTTGTCGTCCTCTTTGTCAATGGCAGTTACAACAGCAGCAGTTTGATTTCTTTTTGAATTTTTCTACGATGCTCAACTATGATCCCACCACTTGGGGTATCCTATGATTTCATAGCATCGTTCCTTGGTGTGTCCATCCTTATTACACTAAGTACACTTGTAGTTACCTTTTTCAAAATCTTTTGATTGCTTCGATTTGCTGTAATGATTTGTTGGTTGCTTCTTTGTCATCATAGTTGTGGAATCAGAAATCATATTTTCTGTTTTCAACGTTATTCGCTGGACTGTCTATCTCCGGATCAATGCATAGCATTCTTCTAAATTAGGTGTCACTTCCTTGTGCAAGATTTCTCCACGAACTTGCTCAAAATCATCATCCAGTCCAGCAAGGAATATATGCACCCTTAATCTTTCAATGAACTTCTGATATGACTTCACATCATCAGGGTCCTTCATGACTACTTTGTCACGATGGTCCAATTCCCTAAAAATCTCAACCAACTCCCCATAATATTCAGTTAAGGATCTATTGTTTTGTTTTGCAGTGAATGCCCTTTGATTCAGGGCAAACACCTATAGATCATCACTTCCATCATAAAACGCCTTTGACAAAGCATTTCAAATATCAAGGGCAGTGGGTAAGCGAAGATATCTTTTCATGATTTATGATTTCATGGAAATCAGTAGCCATCTTTTCACTTTTTGGTTTTCAGCATATCATTTTTCATATCCCTCATCTTTCTCTGTTGGAGGCTTCACCTTCCCACGGATGTAGGGCAATTTTTTCCTCTCTGCAATGTGCATCTCCATTAGTTGTGATCATATGTCATAATTAGATTCATTTAGAATGATGCCTACGTTGAAGACACCTTCAAATTGGACAACCACTGAAATTAGTTTTTTTGTCATCTCTCCAGTTAAGATCTCCAAGGATTTAGAAAGAAAAAGAAAAAAATTATAAGCTCTGGTACCAAATTGAAAAACATAGAATTCATTCTATAATTTTATTCATATTATTTTTGTACACAAATACTATGATCTTATAGTATTTTACTCCAACAAATCAAGACTAAATAAAGGAAGTTATGATTATACAATATTTTGTACCGCTATACAAACCTACAATTTAGCTAATCAAATATCTTTATTCCAACAGTTATAGCAATATGTGATATAATCTATAAGTAATCAAACTGTAGTATGTTGACTAGAATGGGTCACTACTCTAAATCTTAATGTTATTATAATATATTAAATTTATGTTTTAGTGTTGGGTTAATAAGAAATAAATTTATTTTGAACACTATAATAAATAAGTTATTTACCTGCAAAAATTTAGTTATGGATTTAAATTCATAGATAAATTATTTATTGAATTCTTACTTACATATTAGTATTTGTATGTAAGTTCTTATCACCTACAGGTTTATTCCTAGGAACTTTTAGTGTTATGAGACAATAACCATTTTTTAAAGATATAATTTGTAGGTATGGATAATGTAACCGTATGTATTTCAATTGAGTCCTTATATACAAATATTATCTCGAGTAAAATATTTTATTAAAAAATTAAATAAAACATTGGTGTCCTAAGTTTCTGATACCTCTTCTTTTTTGTTTCTCACATACAACCGTAACACTTCTCCTTCTATATTTGAGCCCTTATTAACCTCTCCTCCTTCCCCTCAATTTCGTCTCCATACATCCCATTCTTCATTCTCAAATTAATCTTTGTAGGTCCCCTCCTTTATTCTTATATCAATCTCCCCTCTTTCATTCCCAAATCTTAAATTTCCTAACATTTGTTCTTCCAATAGTCAAGAGTCATTGAGAAACAAGGGTTCATTTGTGTTGCATTAGGCTAAGGTAGGGTTATATCATCTTTCGAAGGTAATGCTATCACGTCATGTTGAAGCACTATAATGAATATCGTGGAAGACATTCTTCGATTCCGCTAGGTATGTTCCATTTTTACTTTATTATATTTTTTCCTTACCATTTGGGAAATAATGTACTTGTATGAAATTCTTTCTCTTGGTATAAATGGATTTTTTAATAAAACAAAATTGTATCACAGTTTTCTCCATCCTAATAGCAGTAGCAATATTTTGTTATTTCAATCTTAAGATGGATCTATGGGGTTTATTCTATGGTGAAAATTACTATTGTACTATAGACACTTTTTAACTAATGTTTACTCTATAAAAGGAAATAAAATCATTTTAGTTTCTAGGATAAATATATATTTTAATTCGATAATGCTTAGTCCATATTTTAATAGTATTCCCTCCATTCTAAATAAATTGAAAAATATTGCCTAATTATTCTATACGTTCAAATTTGTTCAATGTAGGAAAACCTATTAAAAAATCACAATTATCCTTTGCATAAATTCCTAACCCTAATGGGTATTTTATTTCAAAATCACTAACATATGTTTGATACTTAATTTAGATTTTGATCTGTAGTTTTAACATAGTTTTGATTTTGGATGAGAGTTATGACTAGCCATGAAACATCTCTTGCTTAGTACTCTTAATTTATTCATCAACAATATAAAGTGGAATAAAAATGACTATGTAAAGTTACGAGAAAATAATGACACTATAATAGAAAATAATTATTATTTGACTATGTGGATTGAATATTTTATGAGAATTTGTACTTATTTAAATATAATTATTTATTTGAACAAAAGTCTTTTTTTCATTCCTTTTCAGCATATTATTTTAATATTTCAATAATTTTTTGAACAAGTGTTTTAAGCAACATTCCAAAAATCACAAATAAAACAAAGTGCAGTAGTAATATGATAAGATACTTATTCTTTTATTATATAAATGATTGATTTGACTTATTATATAATGACTAAATTTACTAAATATATATGGCTTAATACATTGAAAATATTTTCAGTTATTTGATTATACATGTTACAAGATCATTTAAATTTTAACAATTTTATTATTTTCTAGCTTGTTATATCTTGCTTCTATATTGATGGTGTTGTGTTTTAATACCTTATTGCACTGTTTTCTGTATACCAAATGTTATAATAGGTATATTTACTTATTATCTCAACTTATCTATGTTGAAATCATATAATAGGGTCTACTATCCTAACTCAATAGTCATTAAAATATTTTGAGGTGTAAGGTGATCAATTGTAATAGTCACATTGATATGTTCTAAAGATAAAAAATGGAAAAATAGGATAATTATATCTTGACATAAGATCTTTTTTTTTTCATGTCAATGACCAATTTCTTGAGTTCTTCATACTTGTTTCACTTTTTATTAAACATATTTACTGTAGAATTAATATTAAGCTTGTGTTTTCAACTCATTCTTTTACTAAATACTTATCATTTTAATGTAGGAGAGAAAGTTAATTATTAGTTTATATATGTTCTTTATTTTGTATTGTCTAACTTATATTTCCTTTTTTAATACTTTTATGTAGATAAGGATTATTCTTATATATGATATTTAATTTGAATTTAAAAAATTAATATCATGATTGTATCGTTTAAAGTCATGTCCTGATCATAGTAGCAATATTTGTTATTTCTTGTAGAAGATGTTTAACTTTGAATTTACTTGATAGATCTCATGGGTTTATTCTCTAGTAGAAATTACCATTATAATATAGACAATTTCAAAGTAATGCATATCCATAAAATGAACTAAAATCCTTTTAGTTTCTTAGACACATGTATACTTTAGTTATAGGAATGTAATCCATATTTTTTTAGTTTCCCCTCCCTTCTAGACAAACTAGGAGATATTGTCTGATAATTTTACATGTGTAAATTTGTTCAATGTAGGGGAAACCTATTAGGAAACCATACTTATCCTTTGTATAAATTTTTGAACCTAATGGGCTTTTTGTTCTAAAATCACTAGCATATGCTTGATACTTAAATTGATATTTCACTCTAGTTTTAATATAATTTTTGCTCGTCAGTAGCAAAAGTAGAATAAAAATATTTGTTATGGTAATATCATTAGGGTTCACCACCATGTTTGAGGTAGTGTTTGCTTTACACTCTAGTCTGTCACAATTTTGTCCTTAAAAATTGTCTGAGTGGGTTGAGAGGAAAAAAGTGTATATAAACCATGGTTATTAAAACCGAATTGGTGATGTAAAATAAAGTAAGATGCATAATTTTAATAATATAAGGTACAGAATTTTAAGTAATAAAGTAAGCAAACTCATGGAAAATTTCCACTGGACATTAAGATAGTTGTCTATCTAGATGTGAAGGTTCATTTCCAAGGATTATGGAGGGATGAAGAGATGGAATGAAACTATAAAAGAATAAAGACAAGGGCTGAAAAAATGGATCAGCCCCTTGGATAAATCAATGAAGTGAAGAAATAAAGAAGAAAAGATGAAGAGAAGAGAAGTATGGTGGCGGTGGAGTGTTGGCACGCCAGTAGGGGATGAGCCACCCTAGATAAGTGGTGGTTGCCGCCACTTGGACCAAGGTTCAAGATAAGACACTCAAAGAAATGGAACACTCTAAGAAACCTCACAAACTTTTCATAAATGTTCAACCTCAATTACATGAGGGAAATCCTTCTATTTATAGGTTTTTGGGAGAGGGACCTAGATGGAATTACAAAAGGGTACATAAATTTAACCTAAACCTAAAGGCTAGAGTCCCCATGGTCTGAATATGTTAAATTCGTCCTAGCCCATCAAAAATACTTCTAAGGGTGTGGAGAATATGAAAAAGGAGGTGAGATCCTCTATAGGTTGTCCAAAACCAATCAAATCCGCAAGCCAAGTTTTTTCCTCTTCAAAAAGGGGTGTAGAACATGAAAAAGGAGTGTCCTACACCTTTGGGTTGCCCACACATGTATCCTATGTATCCAAGTCCTCTTTTCCAACAAAAAGAGGTGGTATTCTTCAAAAAGGAGGTGTAAAAAGTGAACCTACAAAAGGAAAACGAAAATAAGTAAAAAACATAGGAAAAGAAAATACTAAGTAAATTAAAAATGAAAGGTGAGGAAGAAGTCTCCCTTTTAGTCATGCTCCTAGTGATCTTCCTAGGGATGACATCTTCCATCTTCGGGGCAAATAGGAACTCATCATCCTCCCCGTCTTGGAGATAATTTGTCCACGAATTTTCAAAACCTTTTTAATCCCCTTGTCTTTCTTTTCTTTCTTCTCTCTCTCCTTTTTTTTTTTGCACTTTTTTCTTGTTTTCTATTCATCTCTTTCTTTAATCCTTATCTGATTATGACCGCTCTTCAAATCAATCTTAGAAAATATGGTAGCATATTTTATCTCACCAAGCAAGTCATCAAGTCCAGGGATGAGTTGCCTATACTTTACTTTGTTGATAGACCTACAGTTTTGCACCCACCCTTTTTCTAGCAATCCCTTTACTTGCCTTTAAATCTCTTTAGATTCCTCCGG
The DNA here is from genome assembly GCA_963425845.1 of Sphenostylis stenocarpa. NCBI lineage: Eukaryota > Viridiplantae > Streptophyta > Magnoliopsida > Fabales > Fabaceae > Sphenostylis > Sphenostylis stenocarpa. The sequence goes on from OY731406.1 coordinate 42,631,400, forward strand.
GTTTGTTTTATAAGTCGGGCAATTAGGTATGAATGAACCAGGGATAAAGTTAATTTGATGTTCAATTCCGCTTAGAGGTGGAAGCCCTTTAGGAGGTTCTTGGAAAACATCCTGAAATTCATTCAAAACTAACTCTATACTTTTAGAAGAATTGAAGGGTTGCTCATGAAATGTAGAAGATGACCTTAGAGGAGGGTAAGCTAATCGTAGGGGTTTATGAGCTAAAAGTACCTTCTTAATCCCCTCGTGAGAGATCATGATGTCCTTCGCCTTGAAGGTTGACCCCTTCTCTTTCTTTTCTCTCTTTTTTTCTTTTTCTTCTTTTCTCTTTTTTTGTATTTTTTCTTGGTCCTTACTAACTTCTTGAGGGAAAAGGGGTTTCAAAGTGATATTGCGCCCTTGGAAATTAAAAGAAAACTTATTGGTGTAGTCGTCATGAAAGGTTTGTTTATCAAATTGTCACGGCCTACCAAGTAAAATAAGGGACGCTTCCATTGTCACAACATCACAAAGAACCTCATCCTTATAGTTCTCAATCGCAAAGTTGATGAGGACTTGTTTATTGACCTTTATCTCACCTTCTTCACTAAGCCAAGAAAGCTTGTATGGCTTAGCATGAGGAGTAGTGGGCGAACCAAGCTTGTCTACTACCCTCGTGCTAGCAACATTCACACAACTTCCTTCATCGATGATGAGTGAACACGATTTGTCATTAATAAGGCAGCGGGTGTGAAAAATGTTTTCTCTTTGAGTATTGTCAAAATCCTTCTGGACTTGACCCAACATCTGCCTTACTATTAAAAAATCATCTTCATAAGGTATGATTTCTTCATCGTTTGAGGAAGAGTGTTCAGAGGAATTCTCTTTACATGAGGAAGAATGTTCACTCTCGACATCTCCGTTTGCGTTCAAAATCATAGTCCTTTTTATAGGACAGTTTGAAGCAATGTGTCCATACCCAAGACATTTGAAACATTTTATGGAGCTAGTCCTTTGAGGTGCAGAGGTGTTAGGAATGGTGTTCCTTGAAGAGTTTCCCTTAGGGGCACCTCTTGGAGAGCTTTGGAAGGGTTTCTCTCTGGTTTTTCCTTTTTCTTGTCTTTGTCCTTCCAATTTGAACTATAGTAGATATTATGTGAATAACTCCTTTTAGCCCCATCTTTTCATTTCAATTGAGCTTCGATTTTTAGGGCAAGATGTAAAACGTTTTCAATTGAGGAGTATTCATATAATTCTACTAAGTCATGGATATTTCTTCTAATACCATTAACAAACCTAGCTACCTTAGTCTCATTAGTTTCATCATGCATATCGGCCCTAAGTAGCAAATATTCTAGCGTCTTGAAGTAATCATTCACACAGATATTACCCTGTTGAAGTCATTGGAGCAATAACAGGAGCTCCCTCCTATAGTAGGAAGGAACAAATCTAGTGCGTATTAAATGTTTAATGTCCATCCCAAGAAGTCGCGTGTGGCGCTTGGTAATTATCGTTACAAACCTTATGTCACTAAGTCATGGCATATCCCTTAAATTCTATTACAACTAAATCTACTTGTTCTTGGTCTCCTACTGGGTTTACATTCAATATTTGGTCTACTTTAGCCTCCCAGTCTAGGTAAACTTCTGGATCATTATCTCCGTAGAACTTGGGTATCTTGATGTTGTTCTTTCTTGGAGTGTTGGTGCGCCTAGATTGCCTCCTTCCATGGTATCTCCTACCTTCTTCCTCTTGGGAAGTTAGTGAGTATGAACGTCTTCTCTCTCTTTGGGACTTCTTAGCGTCTAGTCTTTGGATTGTCTCCCTCAAATGTCTTTCATTTTCCTTCCGGATAATTCCATCTCCTTAATCAATTCCACTAGAGTTTGCTTCGTTGGACCTTTCATTTGTCCTTCATTAGACCCGCCACATTGCTTGCCTTTTCGGAAGAAGAGTTTGACATTTCTACAAAATAATTAAACTAACACAAAACACAAAAGATGAAGTGTTTGGCTCCTCACACAAGTTTGATTGGTAGGATCACTCCACTCTTCAAGTAGAAAAATTTCTAAATGTTCCAAAATTCTCTTTAAAGTCTTAAAAATTTCTCTTGAAAAATGGCAATCAAATGGAAAGTTATACGCCAACCAAAACACTTAAGAGTTCCTAAAAAAAAGAAAACTTTCAAAGACAAAACTTAAAGAAACCTAAGACAACAAGAAAAACACAAAAAACCAAGAAAGGTATACTAAGAGTGGAATTCTTTTTTTTTTTTTACAAAACTTTGAAGACTAAAGCAAGAAAAACTGAAAAGAAATTTGAGAAACACTTAAAACATGCAATCAAAATTTTTAGTCAAGCATACACATACAAAAGACTAAGGTTCCTACAATTTTAGAACTAGTTTGCCAAATTTTAATCATGCAACCAAGATTTATGACAAGTTTAGAACCAAATCATCTAAGTGCCAAACATTTTTTTTTAACAATTTAAACAAGTGTCTCGGCCTGTAGGATCTTTTTAACCAAATGTAACTTCTTCTTCTTCTTTTCCTTTTTTTTTTATCTCGACCAAAAACTTTCTAAAGGAAAAGTATATCAATTTTTTTATTCTTTTGGTTCTAACTTGATTCTAGATTTTCCAAAATTTAATTAAAGTTGCTAGAAAAAAATTTGAACACTTAGTCCCTATGTTTAGGATCCTAGATCAATTCATCATGCATGGACTTAACTAATTAATTCATCATGCAATTTCAAGTGTTGGAAGCCAATAAAAGAAAACTTCAACAAGAGATACTAGACATATAACTCAAAAACAAAGACTAGACACATTTAGAAAGACACAAAACTTAAAAGAATATGTAACTTAATCAAGTGCATAATTTTTTTTCACTAGACATTTTATCAAACATCATGCATGCCATAAAAAGAAACTTAGGTGAGTGTAGTATTGGACCAACCTCACGCCTAAAATTTTGAGTGCAACATCACAAACCAAAAATGGCCACAAAAACACAAGTTAGAGCACAAAATGCAAGCTACACAAAGGATAAAGTCAAAGCAACAATAAGAATACCTTACTAGAAATAACCTAAGCTCTGAATACAAAATGATGTAAAATAAAATAAGGTGCAGAATTTTAAGAAGATAAGTTGTAGAATTTTAAGCAATAAAGTAAGCAAACCCAAGAAAAATTCTCATTGGACATTAAAATAGTTGTCTATCTAGATGTGAAGATTCATTTCCAAGGATTATGGAGATAAGAAGAGATGGAATAAAACTATAAAAGAATAAAGACAAGAGCTGGAAAAATGGACTAGCTCCTTGGATAAATTAATGAAGTGAAGAAATAAAGAAGAAAAGATGAAGAGCAGAGAAGTATGGTGGTAGTGGAGTGTTGGCACACCACTAGGGGATGAGCCACCCTAAATAAGTGGTGATTGTCGCCACTTGAACCAAGGTTCAAGATAAGACACTCAAAGAGATGGAACACTCGAAGAAACCTCACAAACTTTTTATAAATGTTCAACCTCGATTACATGAGGGAAAGTCTTCTATTTATAGGCTTTTGGGGGAGGGACCTAGATGAAATTACAAAAGGGTACATAAATTTAACCTAAACCTAAAGGCTAGAACTCCCATAGTCCAAATATGTTAAATTCATCCTAGCTCATCAAAAATACCTCTAAGGGTGTGGAGAATATGAAAAAGGAGGTGAGATCCTCTATGGGTTGTCCAAAACCAATCAAACCCGCAAGCCAAGCTTTTTCCTCTTCAAAAAGGGGTGTAGAACATGAAAAAAGAGTTTCCTACACCTTTGAGCTGCCCACACATATATCCTATGTATCCAAGCCCTCTTTTCCAACAAAAAGAGGTGGTATTCTTCAAAAAGGAGGTGTAAAAAGTGAGCCTACAAAAGGAAAGCGAAAATAAGTCAAAAACATAGGAAAAGAAAATACTAAGTAAATTAAAAATGAAAGGTAAGAAAGAAGTCTCCCTTTTAGTCATGCTCCTAGTGATCCTCCTAGGGATAACCTCTTCCATCTTCATGGAAACTAGGGACTCATCAACTGGTCATCAAACCGGTGAACATATGGGTTTATGGAGTTTATCACATCATAATAACAATTTCAATCCAATATAAATACCATTTGAAAAAGTATTATATAATAATAAAAATGATTTATAGAATACATAAAAAAGTAACATGAATACACATATCATCAAACACTTGGAGTACAAAGCAATTAGAGAAAAAAAAATTGTCATTGCACCTAACTCGAAAATAATTAGAGAAAAAAAAAACTACAACTAACTTAAAAATAATTAGAGAAAAAACTACATCTAACTTGAAAACAATTAAAGGAGAAATATTGCATCATATCTTTTATTGCATCTAACTTCTAATTATACATTTTATTTCAAGACATGGTTATGGAACTCAAGGATAATTCACTGCATTTACCTCATGTCCACTCATCAAATTAATTTTTGAAATTAAGAGATTATGATTCTTACATGTTATTGTATTTTTATGAATGATAATGATGATAATAGTAGATAACGATGGCAGTAAGGACAACGTCGGAAGGAGACAATCAAAGATAGTGAGTGGCGGTGCGACGACATTTGTAAAAACGAAGACTATAGTGAAAGAAAAATACTAACACCAATACAAAAAATAACTTTTCCCATTCACGTTTGTGTGCCTGTATGTTAAACTAAAGAAAGAAAATAAAAATGTAGGACAAAATGATGTCATTTAGCCCTTAAAAAAAACAGGGTGACCCTTTGACCCGTCCGATTTCACCAATTTTTTTTTGTTTTTGACTAGTTTATTATTTGTCCAGTTTTTAAGAGCTCCAAACCAATTATCGGACTGATTCTTGGTCCAACCGGTTGAACCGGCCGGTCCGATCTGATTTTTATAACCATGATATAAACTATCATTGATATTGACTTATAAACATTGGGGACTTATCAGTTTATACCAAACACACAACATACTTGAGGTTTGGACACTATTGTTCTTTGATGGAAATTAGTGTCCATCGTGAGGTCAAAACTAGAGTTTTAGATTTTCTTCTACTCTTTAGTCCTTGACTAGGGACTATATTCAGGTTCCCTCATAAATAACGTATTGCTTAGAAGTTGAGGCTAATGATAATTTATATATATCATTTTCTTTTGACTTATGAAGGTTCTTTTAAGGACAAAATTATGGATAAATTAGAATTCTAAAATAGACAATATCCTAGACATAATAATGAACCCTAATGATATTATCATATTAAACATGAAGTCGGGACATTCTTTGTCTTAGATTGAACAATTTGTATTTTTATTTGTAAATGAAGTTTGAGCTATTGATCTATGTGATGTCATGTTTCCGAATTAATAGGAAATTGAAATTAATTTTAGTGAGTATTTAGTTTGAAACTAACAATGATTTATAATTTTTATTATATTGTTATTACACAAATAAAAAAGAGAATCATCCTATTTGTTATAATAAAGTGTATAACAAACTTCAAAAAAGGAAGGAAAGATACTGAATTTATCTCTCAAGCAAAGAATTTCATTATGTGTTTTTATATTTTTAAGATTGATCATAGATATTAATTTATAGTTATCTCTCTAAACTATTGTTTATTTGTTGGAGAAATCTTATGAAACCTCGTTGACACAAAAGTATATATACGAAGAAGATGAAGAAATTCAACCAATAACAAAAACACCAACAAACCAACTGACGATCAAGACTATAACAATTAGTTTATTTTAAATCTTAGAACGTTCAGTTTAGTATTGTTTTTAATTTTAGTTGATGAATTTCATTGAATATATATGAATAATTAAATTTAAAGAAAAATTGAAATATTGGAAATATATATTACGAAGGATTGGTGAAGACAAAGTTACGATAAAACTATGAAGGATTAATATGAGACTTTTGCTAAGAATTTGCAAAAGATTATCAAAGATATTTTTGAGGGATTAATAAAGGAATTTGTGAACAATTAATGAAGAATTAGCAAAAGAATTTTTGTGACAACTTGTGAAAGATTAAGGAAGACAATATTACAAAAAATTTGAGAAGGATTTCCGAAAAAACTTTTGCAATGGATTTGCACGACATTAGTGAGGGAATATGAAATAAAGACAAGTATCTAATAAGGGACAAAACAAATTTTACGACAAAATAATAATAAAATAATAACAAGTATCTTGCAAGATATTAACAAGGGAGTATTGATGAACTTTAACGACGATTTAAGGACACTGCTCCTACTCTTGTGAGGCATGACAACAAATTAGTATGAATCATTTGCAACATATTATATTTAAAAAAATTAGTATTATTTATAAAATATTATTTATAAATAAAATATACATTACATATTATATTATTTATAAAATTTTATATATTATCTATTATTTACGAAATTTACTTATAAATGAGATGATTATATGTTATCTACGGATGTAGTGTAGATAATACCTATTTACTATTTTACCTATGAATATGTAATTAAAAAAAAATTACCTTTTTTTCTCCCGCCTTCCTACACCTCACTCACGTGGTCCACCTCCTCCACTGTACCTGCACCTTCACTTCCCCTTTTCTCTTTCAGCCTTCGACTCCACCGTCAACAGCCTTCACTCACTCTTTTTCCCCCTCAGTCAGCCCCGCAGCCCTAACTCCACCATCAACATACCCTTCTCACTTCCCACTAAACCCCTTCTCACTTTCAAAAGTGAAACCTAGATCTGCATTTGCTACCGCCGCTTCCGTTGCTGCCCTATCGCGCCGCTGCCGCACCGTGTAGCACCGCACCGCACTGATGCCGCCGCTACCCTACGGCGCTGCTGCCACTCACGCTTTCTCACGGTAATCTCTTTTTCATACTCTCTGGACTACTGTAAAATGGCTTGCCTGAAGTTGTTAGTATGTAATGTAATGTTAAGACATTTTATGATTGAAGAAGAAAAGATAAAATAGGGTTAACGAAGGTAGCTTACTGAGTGTAGAAGTAAAATATGCCTCCTCCATCTGCAACCACACTGGTAATGATCAAAGCCAAAAACACAATGAAACAAATTACTCTGTAAATTAGCAGCCATGAAGGATGAATATTAAAAAAATGCTTCATACTTAGATTTATTGAATCCTTCATACTTGAATATTAAAAAAAATGCTTAGAAAAGAATATACTATCAGCTACATGAACTGAAGCAGAATTTTGACATGATTATTGTTGTTCAGAAATTATGTGGTCTACAATGTTTTAGAGGTCAGCATAAATTTATTAGTGTGGATTACGGTGAATAATTAGCTCTCCACACTGCCAAATATCAAACAAAGTGAATATTTATTAGTGCATTCTAATGAAGTTGTATTTGTATTATATAAGGTTTGTGCAAGCAAGATCTTGTGGTGACAAAGTAAAGCAATTTCACAGAATATGTAATAATAAAATTTTGCTTTGGAATTAATTTGTTAACCATGAAACTCTGACATCAGATGACATAAAATATTGCTGCATGTGAAAATTATTAGTATCTTCTTAAATAGAAGAGTTGTATTGGCCAAGACGAGATAATGAAATGTGATGAAAGAAGTAGGATGGATGTTGTGTAAAAGATTTTGTCATAGTTGTTTGAAACGTACATATGTTAAACATAATGCTATAACTTTTACTTTTAGTTGCTACTTGATTGCTCAAGTGTGGTGAATCATAATGCTCAAAATGTTACTTATACGGTAAGTTTGTAACTGATCTTCCAACTTCTTGCAGATATTTGATAAACTATGTCAAAGTTTTAATGGGGATGTGTTGCAAACATTATTTCTTTCTGCCGAAGGACTTGCGAATTGCCCCCTAGAAAACATTAGATTCTGGCTTTGGAGATTTGTTTCTGACCAAGCTTTAGTTGTGGCTGCTTCAAATATCCTTTATCTTTGTTTTTCCCCCCCAGTATTTTAGTTAACTTTTTTTTTTTCTGTGAAGGCAAATTAAGAAATAACACGGTCTGTGCTTTGATTCCTTGACTAGTCTTGTTCATTCTTTTATCATATTAGCTCAGGCAATCACTTTATCAACCTGTATAGTTGCTCACAACAACGCCCTGTTTGCATTGCTGGTGTCAAATAATTTTGCTGAGATAAAAAGCAATGTGTTTAAGCGGTACAACATGGATAATGTTCACAGTTTAGTTTATTTTGGTAAGTTATCTTTCCTACAATGGGTTTCTTTTTTTTTTACTTCTGGATTCCAGCTTACTTGTTATACTGTCTTGTACTTCTTCATTCGAACATGGAAACACCCCTATTTGGTCTTGTTTCAGAATATTATTTGAGCTCGTTTTGTCAATAGTTGATTTATTTAGGGTGATCTGTATCAACCGCGTAAAATGGTTTTGATGTTTGAATTTTAAAGTGTAAGTGCTTTTTATTTTGACTGCTAGTATTTCAATCTAGAATATATGGTTTTCGTGTATGGCTTTTTTTGCCTTCTTTGGCACCTTATCCCTGTGCCACATAAATATGTTAAGGAAAAGCTTTTGCTTTAATAGTTTGATTCAGTTGATATGATATGGATATTTTATTACTCAGGACAAGAATGCAATGCCTTTGAATAACATTGAAAAGTAAACATCCTTGCATAAACACAAAATTGAACGAAATTCAACTAATATATATTTACTCATTTTTGAGCAAAAATTTCTAATATTATTCTTGTAAAGTAATTCCCTTACAATGTTATTCTATAATTTTTTGGTGAGACTCAAGCATAAAATATGAGTTGTAAAATATATTTTGAAATAAAATTCAAATCCTACAAGCCTTTGATGGATAAAATAATTATACGAAAAACTTTTATTATGATTATAAAAAACTATATCAGTTTTTCATGGATTCAATAGTTATATATTTTTTTATTGTTGGATATTTCAAGGATTAACACGGGAGATTCTCTTGAATTAAATATTTGTTGTAAGAACCATAGAAATCGTTACTATAATAATGTTTTTGTAAAATAGTAAACAAATAAATAATGATATCTACCTTACGTTATATTACTCGTAATTGTAACAGATTGAAATTCCGGTTCACTAACGGAACCTCAAAATATAGTAACATAATTTGTTAATATATTATACATGTAAAAGTAATTCCCTCGAAGCTATCCTACTCGAACTATTCTTATTGTCCAATAGTTACATCTTCATCTCTCAACTCCTGATCTGCTTCCACATAAAAGTGATCATCACAGTCTCATCCACATAGAAAAATAGAGGTAAGTATTAAATCATTCGATATATAAAACATATATAGAAGTAATAATTATATATTATGATCAATTACAAAATCATCAACACACTAAGACACCTTCCGAAAGTATACCCTAACTATGCCTGAACTCAGAGGTTATCATCTGTGGGCACATTGTGATTGGCACCCGCAATACCATTCTGACCACCCTCCACACAGAGTAGGATTACTGGCGCCCTTCATCATTCATACTAGAGTACCCCTTCGAGCGCGCCACCAGTCATCCTCCTATCGACTTCTCACCACCTGATCTCGTAGTCTGCCTGACCCGACCAATCAGTGAAGTCTGTGACCTCATTCAGAATCCTCCGACATAGTTATTACACTAATGTACTCTGTACCACACCGGGTACCATAACAAAAATTATTCACATTTGTCGGATTCTAGATAACTTATCCTCACGACTCATTCAAGTCAATAAATAATAGTACGTGACTGATTCTTGGCACTAACCCTCCGACTCAGTCTAGCCAATACATAATATCTCATGACTGATTATGGGCATCAACCCTTAGACTCGGTCCGATCTACACACGTCACAACAAACTATCGAATCTTTAAAACTGCTACATTTATTTTATATTATATATATATATATATATATATATATATATATATATATATATATTCTTCTTCTTCTTTTGAAATCATTTCCAAAATAACTTCCGAAATCATTTCTAAAATCTTTTTCGAAATCATTAAATTACTATTTTGTCCTTGATCTTTTCTCGAAAATTTCATGTATGTCCCTAAATAACTATTTTACCATTGGACATTTTTGAAAATTTCTTTCATATCCTGAAAATGACTATTTTGCCCTTGGACATTTTCGAAAATTTTATTTATGTTCCTAGGATGTAAAATGACTATTTTACCCTTGAACATTTTCAAAATTTCCTTCCATGTCCCTTTCTTCTTCCTCGCGCCAAGAATAATATCAAATGTTGCAGATTTTGGCAAATTTCAAATTACTCACTTTTAGACAACCAAACTAGTCATAAATTTAAATTAAACATGAATTATATCTAATTTAAGTTGAAAACAACAATTTTACCATATAAATTGTCCTTAATTTTAAGAATTTCAAAAATTTTCAAATGGTGAATAGTTCATCGAATTAGAAATTATTCAAAATCGGACATTCAAATAATTTATATTTCTACTTCTATTCCTTATTAACAGAGTACCCAATAATTCTATTTAATATATTGAATGAATTAAACTTCCTCTTACCTGGTGTGGTATTTCTACCAAAGTTTTCCCACTTAATTCAAACTCTTTCCCGTTTCACTAGATACTGCACGAGTAGAGTATCGTTGCTTGAAATTTAGACAAAAGAAGAAGGATGAGAGGAAAATTTAGATTCCGCCTCCTCCCCTATTTCGGTATGCACATATATAAGAATAATTTTACTATGTCACAATCTCCCCTCCATAAAAATTTTCGTCCTCGAAAATGAACTTACTTGGAAATAGATATGGATATGACTCTCGCATCTGATCCTCCATCTCCCAAGTGAAGTCCCTAGATTTCTGATCCCATACTATCTTCACCATTGAGATGGTTCTACCTCTGAATTGCTTCAGTTGAGAATCCTTTATCCTCACTAGTCTAACATCAACGGAGAGATTGTCTATAATCCGCACATCGTCCGACTCTAGGACATGATCGGGGTCATGCACATATTTCCTCAATCGAGATACATGAAATACATTGTGCAGATTTGTCAAATGAGGTGGCAACGCTAACTTATATGCCACTGGACCAAAATCAACTAATTTGATTAAGTTTTAACCAAAAGATAGAATAAAATCAGAGTAAAACATCTTATCAAGTGAATTTAATTGATGTAAATCAATTTTAGTTGATATAGATTCACGATTTATGATTTTTAATCGGTTAATTCGTGAATTAATCAATTAAAACATTACAAATTTCTTATGTAAATGTTTCTGTAAATTATTTTAATTGATTAAATCGATTTTGTATCAACTAAAACTATCAGATTTATATTATTAATTTCAATCTAAGGTCTCTAATTTAAATCTAAACAACTAATATTATATAGAAAATAGTTGATCGAAGATCAGTTAACATTACAAACCATAATAGAGAATAAAAGTGACAGAAAAGATAGAAAGGACTCTTCTTGATGATACTTAATCATCCCAATTTACTTGGTTTAGCTGCATATCCTCCAATTTGGTATAAATGTCAACAATTTGATTTCCCAGGTTGGAGAATTGTGTGTTGGTTTGTTGGTAAGTCATTTGCATGTGTTTCCTCTGATTTTCTTGTAATGAGGACATTTGAGAGAGCATGGTTCTTTCAAATTGGGAGAAAAGAGTTCCACGTTCAGGTTGCTCCATGTATGGAATGATCTCCATGTTCTCATAGGAAGTTTGACCACCAGTTGATTCAGGAACCTTAACAGCAGCTGGAGAAGAAGGAATTTGACCTTGATTAGCTTCTTCTTCCTCATCTTCAGACATCTCAGCATCAATCTTAGAGATCCACTCTCCATCAATTTTGATAAATCCTATCTTTCGCAAAGTGGAATCATCAATATTATTGGAGGCCTTTGGAGTTTCCACATATTCTCTTGCAAGATCTACTTCAAAGTATCTAAAAAATTGATTAATCAGCATAGCATATGGCAATTTATAATCAGCCAATCTTTTTGCTTTTATCATGTGATCGTTGATAACAAAAATCCAATTTACACGGATATTATTTTCAATGCAGTACATAAGAGCTAAATCACCCTCATTAAGTAAAGCATGATTACTCCCTCCTGGAGTAAGCATCCATGCAATCATAAAGGCAAGAATTCTTGGTTCAAGCTCCATTTTCCCAGCGTTAAGAGTTCTTATAGAATCATTTTGATTTTTGAGATAGTTGCGGAAAAATTGAATTTTGTTAAAATCAGGTAACTCGCAATGTTACCTCTGGATACCTTTACACCAACATCATGAAGACCGGCCACTTCTTCCCACATCTCAGGAGTGATCACCAAATTTATACATTTGACTTGAGACCTTAGAGTGGAGCCGCTGACTGTAAGGTTGACATAAAATACCCTTACTAGATCAGGTTGAATGTTATCAGTGTGCTCCAAAAAAGTTTTTAACTTTTGTCTTTTCAATTTTCTTCTCAAAGAGGTAAAGTCTTCTTCATCCAACCAAGCAAACTTAATATATTTAGGAATTACCAGTTGTTTTTGGCTGAAGTTGGAAATGAAGTTATTCATTTTGTCAATGTCTCCATTGAGCCATGCTTCAACATGTCCTCCAGCTTGGCCAGCAGCAGAGGAAGATTCCCCTTTATGTTTTTTTCTTGATTTTGATCTTTTAAGCATCTTGTAGCAGAGATTTGAGAAGGAATTTGATAGGTACAGTATGTGAGAGCGAGAGAAGAGAGAAGAGGAGAACCTGAAAATGCAGAACCTGATTTCTCTTTAATGAATAAATGTTCGAATTCCAAATTTTTGAAGTCTGAATGACAGACCTGCAATATTTCAGTCTTAATTGGCCGTGTCCCCTTGACTGAGTGCAAAATCACACGCTTTGGGCAGTGAGTACATCAGCTAAAGTGTTCTTAGATAAGTATTGACTTGGTCAAAATGATACAGTAAATGCACTTGCAAAATTTGATAAGCAATAAATCTTGGAAATTAGTCCTTGATTAGCTAAAAAATTTTCAATTGACTGTAATTAAAATGATTTCTAAAAACGAATTAATCGATTAATCAACGAATTAACCAATTAATTTGATCTTGAATATTAGGTTTGAAAAAGCAACAGTGAAATAATCGATTTAAAACATACAAGAATCGATTATTTTTGTAAAAAAAAATGTCAGCAGAATTTTAATCGATTAAAACGAAAAAGAATCGATTAAATTTGACATTTTAATGGTTTTAAGCGATGTAAATCTTTTTTAATCGATTAAAACAGAGAGAATAAAACTATACTAAATTTACGAGTACATTTTAATCGGTTAATTCATATTTTAATCGATTAAAATTATACTCGACAACTTTTTTGGTATTCTCTCGTAAGTAAAATTAATCGATTAAAATAGTTTTATATCAATTAAAATACTCAGTCTATGAATCCAGAATCAATATTTGCTGATTAGGTACCAAAGAACTTCCAAATTTTGTTCCTGCAAAATAGATTTAACATATATCTGATACCTTTTTTATAATCATTGGATCCAATCAAGTTATTTGAGATGAATTCTTAGGAATCCACTTCATTCTACCTCTTGGTATAACAAACTTCTTGATTCTACAAAATTTAACACAATGACCTTTTTTCATACAATAAAAACATGTAATAAATGGTGACGAAACAGATTTACTATACGCAAAATAGTTTTTAAACGCTCTAGTTTTCTTTCCAACAAGAGGTGTAAAACCAATACCACCACGATCAATAACCAAATTTTGAGAATCAAGTATAATATCAAGACTGGTTTTTCCTTGTGCAAGTTTAGATGCAGTTTTTATTAAATATGTTAATTTCTTTTATACCTCAGGGCAATTTTCACAATCTTTTTTATCATTACACATGCAATCGAATTATTATTACCTATTTCCAGATTTTCATTCTTAGTTTCTTCATCAAGAATTTTCTTTTCAAGAAGAATGATTTTGTTTTCTAATAAACTATTCATACTTTTTAATCTTTTGTTTTCTAATTTCTTAACTATTGCATGCATTTCATAAAAAAACATCTTGTAATGAACTGTAATTCATAGTAGTTGTTGAAGAATCAGAACTTACACTGGACATGGGAGAATTCGAATTGACCATCAAACACATCTCTGCTGTTTCTTCATAAGTCATTTCTAGAGTTTTCCACATTTGTTCAGCAGTTTGACAATGAGATATCCTGAAAAATTCATTCCTGTTAAGTGCAGATGTAATGATATTCTTAGCAGTATAATTATCTTGAATTTGTTTCTTTTCATAATCATTCAAACTGAACCATTCTCTGTTAAAAACATAAGAGTCTTGTTCAATAATATTTCAAACATTTATATCAATAGATTCAATAAAGATCTTCATTCTTATCTTCCAAAATAAATAATCTGTACCACAAAATAGTGGAGGTCTATTAATACAAGCACCCTCAGAAAAATTATTTTCAGTCATTTGGATCGAAAGACTTGAATAAATTTCAAGAACTTTGCTCTGGATACCAATTGTTAGAAAAGGAGGTTGGGATCAAGAGGGGGGTGAATTAATCTTTGAAAGATTTTCGCAATTTACAAATTATCTATTTCAAAGATTAAAAGTTCTGACCAATTCTTGAATCAAGCAAAATAAACAATCAAAATAAAAGCAGCAGCAGAATTAAAGAGAGTAAGGTTTAGAGAAATACAACCAAGATTTATACTGGTTCACCCAATCTCAGGGCTACGTCCAGTTCTCAGCCAAATTCCAGTTGAGTTCCACTAGATTGAATGTTTTACAGATTACAGATTCCAATCACACACTCAATCTACCACAAGAACCAAAATTTCAATCCTTGCACCTAAACCTTCACCAAGAACCAACTTCCAGTTCTTAAACCACCCTGCAGCCAAATTCTAGCCACAGAAACCAGTGCTCACACTGCCAAACACCCACAATACTGTAATGAAATGTAATGAAACAAAGAGAATAAACTAGAACATTCAAACCCGGATTATGCAGTTCTGCAGAATGAGTTTCTTCACAAAAGAAATACAAAAATTGTTTGAAGAAAGAACTTTGAAAAACTTCACAAAACTTGCGTGATTCTTTCTTGAAAGTAGCTCTTATGATTGCTTGATTGATTGCTCAAAAGGTATGTTTTAAAAGACTCAAGCAATCCTGTTTATATAGAGAATTGTTCTAACTGCTGGTTTAATTAATCTGTTAAAACAATCTTTTAATCTGTTAAAAGTCTTGAATTAATCTGTTAAAATGTTCTTGATCATTTTCCAGATTTGTTTTAACTGATGCGAAATCGTTTCAATCGATTAAAACACTTTGTAAAAAAAATCCTTTAAGTTGTTTTAATCGATTAATTCGCCTTTTAATCGATTAATTCGCCTTTTAATCGATTAAAATCCTGCCAAATATTTTCATAAAACTTTCTAAGTGATTTTAACTGATAACAGTCTGTTTTAATCGATTAAAATACTTTAGAAAAAATCTCTTAGTTGTTTTAATCGATTAATTCATATTTTAATCGATTAAAATCCTGCCAAATATTTTCAAAAAACTTTCGAAGTGATTTTAACTGATAACACAACGATTAAAATTCTGACAGAACTTCTTTCAAAACCTTTTAAGTGGTTTTAATCGATTAATTCGATATTACATCGATTAAAATACTGACAGAACATGTTTCAAAACACTTCAAGTTATTTTAATCGATTATTTTGAGTTTGTATTGATTAAAATACTGTCAGAACACTTTCCAAAACATTTTAAGTCATTTTAATCGATTATTTTGAATCTATATCAGTTAAAATAGTGGCAGAAGGTTTTCAAAAACTTCTTTGATGAAAACAATCGATTAATTCGAAGATATATTGATTAAAACAGTTACATTAAATGTTTTAAAAGGTTTTAATCGATTATTTCAAAAATCTATCAATTAAAAACCTTTTATGTAAGTATTAAGTACATTTTAACTGATAATGCTCATATAATATCAATTAAAACAATTACTTAAAAACCATTTAATCGATTACTTTGGTTTTTTAACAAATTAAACACGTTTAGAGGCATTTTCAAAATCTTTTAAATGATGAAACTTCATGTAGCAGAGATATATGAATTATTATACCTACATATAGATGCAAACTCACTAATCACTCTATCATTTTAACCAAGTAACCTTTGACTTTAACAAAATAGTCTTTGACTTCATTTGACTTCATCAAATCAACAAGAACTTCATTTTATCAAATGATTCAAAAAGATCTTCATCACTTTCAATCTAGAAATACATCAGGAAATTCATTCACAACCGGTACCTCTTCCAAGATATTATCCTTCACTTCATCCATCTGAGTCAGGATCAAATAACACTAAGCTCCCTCTCGTAGCCTTTCTGAACCTGCCGAGCTAATGTAATAAGCTCATCTCCTGATTTCGGATGCACCAACCTCTTTTGCCCACAGTCAATCAGAATGCGATTGGTAGATAACCAATTCATCCCTAAGATCACATCTATATCCTTCAAAGGTAAACCGATTAAGTTCACCTTGTACTGTCGTCATTTTATGACAACTGGGCACCTTAAACACACATAGACCACCAGTCTAGCTACTGGTGTAGATCCCCTCAATTCATAGGGTAGGTCACACACAGGTAACTTAAGTTTATCCATACAATTATCAGCAATAAAAGAATGGGTAACACCTGAATCAAACAAAACTCGTAGAGGTATATCAGAGATAAAACACACACCTTGTACTAAATTCTCTGACCTTGATGCCTCTGCTCCTAACAAGGCAAACACTCGTCCTGCAGCTCTGGGTTTTGCGTCACTCCCCCTAGGTGCTAATGATGCCCAGCTGAGACTATAGCATTGGGCTTCTATGGACAGTCTCGAGCCATATGTTCTGGCTTCTGGCAAGTGTAGCAAAGACCTGCTCGAGAAGTCTGGGAAGGAGTAGTGAAGGCATTATCTGGGCACTGATTCCTGTAATGAGGGCCTCCACATTGAAAACATTTCACCCTGGATACAAATCCCGATGATTGAGGTGTTGGGGTAACACTGACACTCCTGAAAGACTGCGAGCATGAATAAGACATCCTCTTCTCTGATCTACTACTCCCACTCAGGACCTCACTTGGGTGGGTCCTCATCACTTTGACTCCTCCCTCCTAGTGTCTCTCTATTGTCTTCGCTTTCTCCACCAGCTTTGGGAATCTCCTGATAGAGAAAGGAACCACCATGAGCTTGATCTCAACCCTCAAGTCCTCCTCAAACTTCCTGCAAAGCCACTGTTCTAAAGATGTACTTGTGTAGAAACGAGATAAGTGCTCAAATCGTATGGTGTAATCATGCACCGTCATATTACCCTTCCTCAGACTCAGGAACTCAGTCTCCTTCTGAAATCTAACACTGTCAGGGAAGTATTTATCTAGAAATCTCTCACGGAAGGTTTCCCAAATACATACCTCCCCACGTGCAATCATCATCCTGTCTTTCAGGCATAAGGTAGCCTCAAAAATCTTCTCCACTTCACACAACCACTTCTCTGCTGCATCTAGACCCAAATCTTCTCAAAAACGAGGCGGATTATGCCTCATGAACTCAGTCAGCCCCATCTGCTCTGATTGGTGGAATCCAGCAGAGGATGATGCCATAGTTGGCCTCCACTGCAGGTAGGTAGTCTGCTGCTACATGGCAGCTGCCAACATTTCCATTGCCCTGGCTAGGGCATCTACACTCGGTGGAATAGGAGTAGGAGGTCGCGGTATCATCTTATATCAAACGCAACCATCAATACAGAGCAACCATTCACACATACTCACATATCAGAGTATAATCATAATGGACTTATCATAGGGTCATTACCCATCCCCACAGATTTACAAGGATACTACCGCTCTGATACCACTATTGTAATGACTCTAGAAATCGCTACTATAATGATGTCTTCGCAAAATAGTAAACAAGTAAATAACGATATCTATCTTACATTATATTACTATAATTGTAACATAGATTGAAATTCTGGTTCACTAACGGAACCTCAAAATATAATAACATAATTTATTTATATATTATACATGTAAAAGTAGTTCCCTCGAAGCTAGCCCACTGAATTATCCCTGTTGTCTAGTAGTCACATCTTCATCTCTCAACTCCTGATCTGCTCCCACATAAAAGTGATCATCGCAATCCCATCCACATGGAAAAATAGGGGTAAGTATTAAATCATTCGATATAATAAAACAGATATAAAAGTAATAATTATATATTATGATCAATTACAAAATCATCAACACACTAAGACACCTTCCGGAAGTATACTCTAACTATGCCCGAACTCAGAGGCTATCATCTGTGGGCACATTGTGATCGGCACCCGCAGTACCATTCTGACCACCCTCCACACAGAGTAGGATTATTGGCGCCCTTCATCACTCATACTAGAGTACCCCTCTGAGTGCGCCACCAGTCATCCATCCATCGACTTCTCACAATCTGATCTCGTAGTCTACCTGACTCGACTAATCAGTGAAGTCTGGGACCTCATTCAGAATCATCCGACATAGTTATTACACTAATGTACTTTGTACCAACATAGGTAACATAACAAAAATCATTCACATTTGCCGAATTCTGGACCACCTGTCCTCACGGCTCATTCAAGTCAATAAATAATAGTACGTAATTGATTCTGGGCACCATCCCTCCGGCTCAGTCTAACCAATACATAACATCTCATGACTGATTATCGACATTAGCCCTTAGACTCAGTCTGACCTACACACGTCACAACACACTACTGAATCTTTAAAACTGTTACATTCATTCTATATATATATATATATATATATATATATATATATATATATATATATATATATATATATATATATATTCTTCTTTTTCTTTTTTTGAAATTATTTCCAAAATCTTTTTCGAAATCTTTTTCGAAATCATTAAATTACTATTTTGCCCTTAATCTTTTCCGAAAATTTCATGTATGTCCCTAAATGACTATTTTACCCTTCGACATTTTTTAAAATTCCTTTCATGTCCCAAAAATGACTATTTTGCCCTTGGACATTTTCAAAAATTCCATTTATGTTCCTAGGATGTAAAATGACTATTTTACCCTTGAACATTTTCAAAAATTCCTTCCATGTCCCTTTCTTCTTCCTCGCACCAGTAACAGTATCAAATTTTGCAGATTTTGACAGATTTCAAATTACTCAGTTTTAGACAACCAAACTAGTCCCAAATTCAAATTAAACATGAATTATATCTAATTTAAGTGGAAAACAACAATTTTACCATATAATTCGTCCTTAATTTTAAGAATTTCAAAAACTTACAAACGGCGAATAGTTCATCAGAATCAGAAATTCTTCAAAATCAGACATTCAAATAATTCATATCTCTACTCCTATTCCTTATTCACAGGGTACCCAGCAATTCAATTTCATATATTCAATGAATTAAATTTCCCCTTACTTGGTTTGGTATTTCTACCAACGTTTTCCTACTTAATTCAAACTCTCTCCCGTTTCACCAGATCCTGCACGAGCAGAGTATCGTTGCTTGAAATTTAGACAAAAGAAGAAAGACGAGAGGAAAATTTAGATTATACCTCCTCCTCCGTTTCAGTATGCACATATATAAGAAGAATTTTATCGTGCATGAGGAAAACTTCGTTACTGAAATTTTCTTGCACAACAATATTATTATAATAATAAAAAAAAACATATGTCACATTTGTCACCTACTTTGATATATTCAAATGTGTCGTTTATTACAAAATTATTAATTTTAATACCACTAGATATTTGCAAAGAGAATTAACAACTGAGAAATTCATAATAAATGTAACACAAACAAACTATATAAAAAAATATAACAACATTATTAATCTAAAACCTAACAAATTTATATTATAACTACTTTTCATCCATAAATTACATAATTTTTTTTATTTCTATTCAACTATCACACTGTATCTTCAACCTTTATCTACTATTAGTTTTGTAATAAATGTGTATAAGTTTATAATAAATATATACAAATTTATAGAATATAATTAATCACCAACTAGAAGTCATTTCTTGGTGAATGACTTGAAGTAATCTACCAAATTGAGGTACTCTTTCTTGTACTTAGGTTGAGATTTCATGTGGTCCAAACTCATTCATGTGACCTGATATTTATATGTTTTTAATAAACCACAAAAAATGGCACACCCACAACAATCGTCATCGAAACATATATTGGAGTTCAATATTTAAAAACTCTTGTTGCAGTTGTAGCAAGGATAAGCATTGTGAAGAAGCAAGTAAAAAGTTCCTTACAAGTAAATTTGCCTTAAAGTGAGTGAAAAAAAAAGATGTTTTTATTTTAAATTCTACCATGTCAAAAACGTAATGCATTTTAAAACTAAATTAAGAATAAATACTCCTTAAGTTGTTTGCTTTGAATGGGTTTTTAGTTGGGTGGTTTGAGTTGGATTGCTAGTTTTTCAAGAATGTGAAAATGAATATCAATTACTAAATTTGAGAGAATTAAAATTATGATCGAACTGATACAATAATTTTGATAGGAATCAAATTCTTTCTAGAATGTACTTGTGCAATATATATTTTTCCATGACAAACAAGCTTTATTTTGATAGTTGAGTTGAAAAATGTTAAATTATGCATTGAATAATTTGGCTTGGATTGGATGCTGTTTTGGTCTCTTGAATTTTTCTTAAATTGGCTACGACCCTCTATTTAAATCTCGTAAAATTTCATATCTTATAATTCGATAAGATTTTTTATCACATCTAACATAATGATTTTTTTTCAATAATAGTAATGGGTAAGATATGATAATATACATAAGAAAGAAGAAAAGAGATTCACTAAAAATAATAATTAACAAGGACATGAATGATTAGAGGGTTGGAAAGTACAAAAAGCTATGCAAGCAAGCAAGAGAATGGCAGAAGAAGCACCATCTTCCTCCATCTTGGAGCTGCTTCTCTTGAACTTCCCCATTTTCCCTTTGTTGCATTCAATCTCTTTGTGCCACTGCTGCAGCACCCTATTCTTCTTCTTTGCTTCCTCCACTTTAGACACCATTTTTCTTAGTTATTTGGTGCATGCAACCACTCCTTTTATAGAGTTTTGATTCAAAATTGGCCTAGCTAGAAATTACTCCAACTAGTTGAAGATTGCCCCATTATTCAATTTACGAAAATAGTTGATAAATCATAAATATATTGGGAAGTTGTGGTACTATTGAGATTTGATTTGACCTATCTTTGGGGTTACAGCTACTTTACAGTGATGTGTCAAACTTGAATTCCAAGATTGGAGGCAAATTTTGTGAATCTATTTTTGAGTATTTAACAATTCAACAACCATTAATTCCTTCCGCTCCCGGCGCCAAATAAAACGTGCATGCACTCAATATGTCGTTGCATAGTCCATTTTATATTAATGAGATAGGTTCAAATTTAAATTTTAAAATTCTATCAAAAGTAACTTTTGATGAATGTTCCTAATTATAAATTATTATTATTATTATTACACTTAAAAAAAATATATTAAAGTAAAACTACACAAATTATAATGTAGATATAAAAAAATTAAAAAACCCTCAAACTCTCTGTCAAAGCAGAAAAAAAAACAATACATTTTTAATATTGTAATAAATATATTAAATATCCCACATAAACTAAAAATATAATTGAATTATAATCAATATATAAATAAAAATAAATTTTAAGAGTTACTGAAATTGTTCAAAAGTTGAAATTATTAAGAAAAATCAAATCTCATTATCTAATCGTAAAATAATATATGAGCAAAGATATATCCTTTTATCATATTATTGAATTAACCTAAATTTAAATTATAAAATAGATAAAGTCAGAATTTAAAGTAAAGTAAGTCTTTAGATTAAAGTTACTTTCTAAGTGTTTATTTTATCTTATTTACAAATATGGATGAAATTTTGAATATGCAAATTATCAAAAACCATTCCTTATCTTATTTCACTTGAATCAACGTCTTTGTCTTAATAATGAGAAGTATTAATGGGGGTACAAGATCAATTGTAAAGAAAAGGAAAACCAACCACAACATCTTTTGGCTTAAATTTGAGTAATTATTGGAGGACCTGAATTTCCAGCATCTTGAAAGCAACTTATGAATCCTGGTCACCGTTTAAGTTTTCTTACTCTTTACTTTCTTTGGATGGAGGCATGGCAACGGACCGTTCCAACTTTTTCTAATTGTCCGCGTATCTGATTCTAGTTGATATTAGAAATTAAATCCTCATGAATTTTGGGTTTTTCGGTATCGGATACACCCTCGTTCTATGATTTGTCTTTTTAGAGTAATTATATAAATTATAATAAATTAATTTTAATATTATTCTTTTTTACATTTTATTTCAATAAAAATAAATATAATTTTATAATTTTTAGATTATTATTATTGACCAAGTATATATTTTAAATTATTAAATTATTATATGTATATTAAAATATTTATGTATAAAAAAAATATTTAATCATTTTTTTATTATAAACTATCCATCCTTTAAAATTATTAAGCCTTAAAAAAATATAATAAAAATAAATTTCAATTAATAATTCTTTTAAAATAAATATTTAAAAATATTAATAAATAAGTAAATAAAATTTCTCATAAAAAAATATAAACAAATTGCATAATAATACATATAAATGTACATAACCATACATATAAGAAAATTACAAAATCTATTAATAATTAAGGAAAATAAATTAATTGGAGAAATATTAAAATTTTACTAATATAAACTTTTTTATTCACGATTTAAACTACTAATCCTTCAAAAATACATACTATAAAAAAAAATAAAAGTTTTGAATATGAAATATTGGATAATCTAATAATCCTTTTTCAAATGAGCATGTCATTTTTCATCGATTCACCTACATAATTTAAAATAAGATATATTATTGAAAAATAAATAGTAATATTCTTTGAATAAGTAAAATAATACCTTAATCACCATAATCCATCTCATTAAATAAAGCAACATAATCATCAATTAGTTAAGAATTCACACTACCTAAAGATAAAATATAAAGAGAATACTTATTAAAAATCTAAAAATACAATCATTAAATATATATTTAAAAGGATATATAAAATATTATCACTATTTTTAGCACTCATAACCAACTCCTTACACACTTCAAAGTGTCTAGAGTAGTCCAACGAAGTCAATTGCGATGAGAGTTTAATATTTGACCACTAGTACTAAATGAAAAGTTAAAGTGAAGATAGGGATAGTTAATACATCTTTTGAAGTGTTGAGTATTTGACTACATTCAACTTCTATCACATTATAATATCAAAATCAATTTTTTTTGGTAAAACCTCTTCCTCTAAACAATGGTCATACTTTGTTTTAGCATATGTACTTCTTGTCTTCTTTTTTTCTCAAAATATATTTTTAATGCTCGGTTTATACCTATCATACTCAATTAATAGTTGAGTATAACAAGTATATTTTGAGGGGAAAAAAAGGCAAGAAGTACATATGTTAAAACAGAGTTAGACCATTATTTAGAGGAAGAGGTTTTACTAAGAAAATTTAATTTTGATATTCTAATGTGGTGGAATTTGAATGGAACCAAATACCCCACACTTCAAGCAATTGTTAAGAATGTATTAGTTATCTCTATCTCTACTGTAGCTTCTGAATTTGCATTTAGTACTAGTGGTCAAATATTAAACCCTCATCGAAGTCGATTTCATTGGACTACTCTATAGGCTTTGAAATGTGTTAGAAGTTGGTTATGAAGTACTGAAAATAGTGATAATATTTTATATACCTTTTTAAATATATTTAATAACTATATTTTTAGATTTTAACAAGTATTTTATTTATATTTTATCTTTAGGTGGTGTGAATTCTCAATTAGTTAATTACTATACTACTTTATTCAATAAGATGGATTCTGGTGATGAAGGTATTATTTTACTTATTCAAATAATATTGTTATTTATTTTTCAATATATTTTTTCAACAATATATCTTATTTTAATTATGTAGGTGAATTGATGCTTATTTGAAAGATGATTATTAGATAATAATATTTGTTATTCAGAACTTTTTTATATGTAGTATGTCTTTTGAAGGAGTGGTAGTTTAAATTGTGAAGAAAAAAATTAATATTGGTAAATTTTTAATATTTTTTCAACTGATCTCTGTTTCCCTAATTATTAGTAGATTTTATAATTTTCTTATATGCATTATTATGTACAGTTTCTTATTTTTTTTTATGAGAAACTTTGTTTACTTATTTACTAGTGTTTTTTAAATATGTATTTCATAATTGTTTTAAAAGGATTATTAGTTGAAACTATTTTTATTTTTTTAAGAATTAATATTTTTAAAGGATTAGTAGTTTATAATAAGAAGAAAAAAGAATGATCAACTATAATTTTTTTTAGATAAATATTTCAATATAAATATAATAATTTAAAATATGCACTTAACCAACAATAATAATATAAAAGTTATAAAATTATATTTATTTTTTATAAGAAATAAAATGTAAAAAATATTAATATTAAAATTAATTTATTATAATTTATATATAATTACTTTAAAAAATATCACGAGAACAACAACGGGTCGGTCGGGCAAACCCAAAACCCAATAGGAACGAGGATGAGACTTAATTTCTAATCCTGACGAGAATCGGAGGGCGAAGACAAGGACCGTTAAAAAGTCGGGGATGTGGTGCGGGCGGAAAGGAAAAACCCATCTTTGCCCTATTGTTATGCCTAGTGTAGTCTCATCATGCTCGTTATCCCTTATTACTTGTGTTGCTTCATTATTTTCCATTATATATATATAAAAAAAAATTCATACCATGATAAACAAGATATGTGCTATTATTGCCTAAATGTGTTTTCTTTTCTATCATGTTTTCATCTTGTTTTTTGTTTTTTTTTCTTTTAAATGAGATTTATGTTGGTCATAAAAGATAAAAAAATATAATTATTTAATTAACATAAAATTTGATATATGGTAAATAAGAATTGTAAAACTCATAAAACATTATATAAGAGAATCCTAATGAAAACAAATTATAAATTAAATTATATTAAGATTGATGCACATATTTAGAAAAAGATAAATAAACAAAAAATTACCTTATGCGTTCAACAAACTCGTTGAAGATATCGGAGAAGTCGTTTTTAGAAGCCAACTAGTTAAAAAGATATGAGAAGTCAAACTAATTGAAAAATTTAAGGAAAGGTGAAGCAACAAAAGATGAGAGAAAGAAAAATATGTATTGAAGTAAGACTAATTGTGAAAAGATTGAAAAAAACAAAGAAATTAAGAATAGATAGAAGTAGATGAAAGTAGAGTAGAGTGAAAGAACACACTATATAAGAAGACAAAGGGTAATATAAAAAGACAAATGATAATATGAAAAGAGAAAGAGTAATAAGAAAAGATAGAAGGTTATATTTCAAGATATAAATTTAAATATAAAAAAACGAAAAGATTAGAAGACAGATAGACAAAGAGACAAAGGATTATTGTTTTAGAATTTAGGTTTAAATACAAAATTAGGGATGGGGATTATATTACACATCCCCACCTTTTAATAGGATTTCTTAAAGTAAGAATAACCTAAACCGTTCAATTTTTCATAGTAAAAAATAAATTTATTTGAATTAATTAAAAAAAATTAAAATAAAAAATTAAATACATTCATTTATTATTATGAATTGTCTTTATTATTTTAATATTATTCTTCTAATTATTTATTATCGATAATTAGATATAAAAGATTTTTTTAACCGCTTTCCTATCCAATCAGAGAAAAAAATATAATTTATATTTATATAATGTTTTTTTTTCTTTTAATCATAAATTTTCTTAATTACATGTTTTCTTCAGGTTTCTTATTTTTTTAAATTTTATCTATAACAATTCATAATTTTAAGAATAAATACTTATATTTAAAAATTAATATATAATTAAATTTTAATAAATTAAAATAAAATAAAAATATAAAAATACGAACATATAGACACATCTTCGCAATTCCGTTAGTTATTATTATTATTATTATTATTATTATTATTATTATTATTATAAAATAAAAAATATAATGTTAAAAAATATAATTTTTATTAATATATTTATTATAATTCTTATATAAAAATATTTTAAAACTAACCTTTTCGCAAAAACAAATAAATCTGGGTTTTGCCATTTTAATTCAAATAAAAGTTTTGTTTATATTTTATCTTGTTATTAAATATTTATTTCTATTGAAAAGTAAAAAAAAAAATCATACTTGGTACGAGTGTGACGTATGATTTTTTTAAATAATATTAATATGCAAGAAAACTTCGAAGTTTTCCTCATGCATAGTCAATTTTTTTCTTTTATATATTCGAAGGGGAAGAATGGTTACAACAAGAAATTCTTCCTCCCATATCACGTGTTCCTCATTCTTCTTCTTTTGTCTAAAGCAACAAGACTCTACTCGTGCAGGATCTGGTGAAACGGGAGAGAGCTTGAATTAAGTGGGAAAGCTTGGGTAGAAATACCACACCAGGTAAGGGAAAGTTTAATTCATTCAATATATGAGAGTAGATTGTTGAGTACTTTATGAATAAGGAATAGGAGTGGAAATCTGAACATTAGAATGATTGATTTTGAAGATTTCTCATGTTTTGCAAAACTTGAAATTTTGTTGGAATTCTTGAAATTAAGGATGAATTATATGGTAAAATTGTTGTTGTCAACTTAAATTAGATATAAGTCATGTTTAATTTGAATTTGGGACTAGTTTGGTTGTCTAAAACTGAGTAATTTAAAATCTGCAAAATCTGATACTGTTACTGGCGCGAGGAAGAAGAAAGGGATATGGTGGGGATTTTTTTAAAAGATCAAGGGTAAAATAGTCATTTTACATCCTAGGGACATAAATGAAATTTTTGAAAATGTTCAAGGGTAAAATAGTCATTTAGGGACATACATGGAATTTTCGAGAAAAGATTAAGGGAAAAATAGTAATTTAATTATTTAAAAAAAAAAGATTTCGAAAATGATTTCGGAAAAGATTTTGGAAATGATTTCGGAAATGATTTTGAAAAGGAAAAAATATATATATATATATATATATATTTAAAATATAGAATGAAAGTAGCAGTTTTAAAGATTCTGTAGTGTGTTGTGACGTGTGTGAGTCAGACTGAGTCTAAGGGTTGATGCTCATAATCAGTCATGAGATGTTATGTATTGGCTAGACTGAGCCGGAGGGTTGGTGCCCAGAATAAGTCAAGTACTATTATTTATTGACTTGAATGAGTCGTGAAGACAGGTGGTCCAGAATCCGACAAATGTGAATGATTTTTGTTGTGTTTGAATAGTACCCGGGGTGGTACAGAGTACATTAGTGTAATAACTATGTCAGAGGATTCTGAATGAGGTCCCAGACTTCACTGATTAGTTGGGTCAGGTAGACTACGAGATCAGGTGGTGAGAAGTCGATGGGGGGATGGCTGGTGGCACGCTCGGAGAGGTACTCCAGTATGAGTGATGAAGGGTGTCAGTAATCCTACTCTGTGTGGAGGGTGGTCAGAATGGTACTGTGGGTGCCAATCACAATGTGCCCACAGATGATAGCCTCTGAGTTCAGGCATAGTTAGGGTATACTTTCAGAAAGTGTCTTAGTGTGTTGATGATTTTGTAATTGATCATAATATATAATTATTACTTCTATATCTATTTTATTATATCGAATGATTTAATACTTACCCCTATTTTCCATGTGGATGGGACTGCGATGATCACTTTTATGTGGGAGCAGATCAGGAGTTGAGAGATGGAGATGTGACTACTGGACATCAGGGATAGTTCAGTGGGATAGCTTCGAGGGAGCTACTTTTACATGTATAATATATAAATAAATTATGTTGTTATATTTTGAGGTTCCGTTAGTGAACCAGAATTTTAATCTATGTTACAATTACAATAATATAATATAAGATAGATGTCGTTATTTACTTGTTTACTATTTTGCGAAGACATCATTATAGTAGCGATTTTTAAGGTCGTTACAATAGTGGTATCAGAGCGGTAGTATCCTTGTAAATCTATGGGGATGGGTAGTGATCGTATGATAAGTCCGTTGTGATTATATTCTGATATGTGAGTGTGTGTGAATGTTTGCTCTGTATTGATGGTTGCATTTGATATAGGATGACATCGCGACCTCCTACTCCTACTCAACCGAGTGTAAATGCCCTAGCCAGGGCAATGGAAATGTTGGCAGCTGCCATGCAGCAGCAGACTACCTACCCACAGTGGAGGCCAACTATGGCATCATCGTCTGCTAGATTCCACCAATCATAGCAGATGGGGCTGATTGAGTTCATGAGGCATAATCCGCCTCATTTTGGAGGAGATTTGGGTCCAGATGAAGCAGAGAAGTGGTTGCGTGAAGTGGAGAAGATTTTTTAGGCTACCTTATGCCCGGAAGACAGGAAACTGACATTCGGGAAATACTTACTAGTAGATGAGGTTGAGTTCTCGTGGTGAGGGACTCAAAGGATAATGATTGCATGTGGGGAGGTGTGTAATTGGGAAACCTTCCGTGAGAGGTTTCTAGAGAAATACTTCCCTGACAGTGCTAGATTTCAGAAGGAGACTGAGTTCTTGAGTCTGAGACAGAGTAATATGACGGTGCATGATTATGCCGTACGATTTGAGCATTTATCTCGTTTCTACACAAGTACATCTTTAGAACAGTGACTTTGCAGGAAGTTTGAGGAAGGCTTAAGGGCTGAGATCAAGCTCATGGTGGTTCCTTTCTCTATCAAGAGATTCCCAGAGCTGGTGGAGAAAGCGAAGACAATAGAGAGACTCCAGGAGGAAGGAGTTAGAGTGATGAGGACCCACCCAAGCGGGGTCCCGAGTGGGGGTAGTAGATCAGAGAGGAAGATGTCTTATTCATGCCCCCAGTCTTCTAGGAGTGGTAGTGTTACCCCAACACCTCGATCATCGGAATCTGTATCCGAGGTGAAATGTTTTCAATGTGGAGGCCCTCATTACAGGAATCAGTGCCCACAGAATGCCTTCACTACTCCTTCCCAAACTTCTCGGGCAGGTCTTTGCTACACTTGCCAGAAGCCAAGACATATGCTAGAGACTGTCCACAGAAGCCCAGTGTTATAGTCTCAGTTGGGGCATCATTAGCACCCAGGGGGAGTGACGCGAAACCCAAAGCTGCAAGACGGGTGTTTGCCTTGTCAGGAGCAGAGGCATCGATGTTAGAGAATTTAGTGCAAGGTGTGTGTTTTATCTCTGATATACCTCTACGAGTTTTGTTTGATTCAAGTGTTACCCATTCTTTTATTGCTGATAATTGTATGGATAAACTTAAGTTACCTATGTGTGACTTACCCTATGAATTGAGGGTATCTACACCAGCAGTTGGACTGGTGGTGTCTTCCTATGTGTGTTTGAGGTGCCCAGTTGTCGTAGAAGGACGACAGTACAAGGTGAACTTAATCGATTTACCTTTGAAGGATATGGATGTGATCTTAGGGATAGATTGGTTATCCACCAATCGCATTCTGATTGACTATGGACAGAAGAGGTTGGTGCATCCAGAATCAGGAGATGAGCTTATTATATCAGCTAGGCAGGTTCAGAAAGAGCTACGAGAGGGAGCTCAGTGTTATTTGATCTTGACTCAGATGGATGAAGTGAAGGATAATATCCTAGAAGAGGTACCGGTTGTGAGTGAATTTCCTGATGTGTTTCCAGATGAGATACCAAGGCTGTCACCTCAAAGAGAGGTCGAATTTGGGATTAATCTAATTCCTGGTTCAGGCCCAATCTATATGGCACCATACCGGATGGCTCCACCAAAATTGGCTGAATTGAAGAAACAAATAGAGGATTTGCTGGAAAAGAAGTTCATTCGGTCGAGTGTATCTCCCTGGGGCGCTCCTGTATTGCTAGTAAAGAAGAAAGATGGGAGCTTCAGGTTGTGTATTGATTACCGGCAACTAAACAAGTTGACTATCAAGAACAAGTACCCGTTGCTGAGGATTGATGATTTATTAGACCAGTTACAAGGAGCATCAGTCTTTTCTAAGATTGATTTGAGATCTGGATACCATAAGATACTGGTTAAAGAAAAGGATGTACAGAAGATGGCGTTCAGGTCGAGATATGACCATTATGAATATGTGGTCATGCCGTTTGGAGTAACAAATGCACCTGCAGTATTTATGGATTACATGAACAGGATCTTCCGTCCTTATTTAGATAAGTTTGTTGTTTTTTTTATAGACGACATTCTTATTTATTCTAAAACTCGGGAAGAACACCAGGAACATCTGAGGGCGGTGTTAGCTGTGTTAAGAGAGAAACAATTGTATGCCAAACTTTCAAAATGTGATTTTTGGTTAGACCAGCTGCAGTTTTTGGGACATGTAATATCGGCAGAAGGGATATCTGTATATCCTACCAAGGTAGATGCAGTGTTAAAATGGGAACCCCCTAAGACAGTGACGGAAGTGCGTAGCTTTGTGGTACTTGCAGGATATTATCGAAAATTTATAGAGGGTTTCTATAAAATAGCAACTCCTTTGACACAATTGACCCATAAGGATCAACCTTTTGCTTGGGCAGATAGATGTGAGGAGAGTTTCCAGAAGCTGAAAAGAAGATTTTCTAATTCCCCAGTGTTGGTGATACCATATGTAACTCAATCTTTTCAGGTATATTGTGATGCTTCTATTCAGGGGTTAGGTTGTGTTTTGATGCAAGATAAAAGGGCGGTGACATATGCATCGAGACAACTTAGAATTCATGAGAGGAATTATCCCATTCATGACTTAGAACTAGTTGTAGTGATGTTTGCTCTCAAGATGTGGAGACGTTACCTTTATGGAGTCAGATTTGAAGTTTTTAGTTATCACAAGAGCTTGAAGTATTTATTCGATCAGAAGGAGCTAAATATGAGATAGAGAACATGGATGGAGTTTCTGAAGGATTATGACTTTCAGTTACTTTATCATCTAGGAAAGGAGAATGTGGTGGCTGACGCCTTGAATAGGAAGACAATTCAGATGACAACAATGATGATGGATGAATTATGATTACTCGAGCAGTTTAGGGATCTGCATCTAGATGTAGAGTTTCGTGATACTAGCATTAGTTGTGGTAGCATTACCATTACTAATGATTTTCTCGAGATGATCAGAGATAAACAACAAGGTGATATGACGTTGAAAGGTGTTATGGATCAGTTAGGATCCAAGCAGACCATTGACTACAAGATGGGTGAGGATAATATTCTGAGATTCAAAGGAAGGATTTGTATTCCTGTTGACCAGGAATTGAAGAGAGCAATACTAGATGAATGTCATCGGAGTCGTCTGAGTCTACACCCTGGTATGACTAAGATGTATCAGGATCTGAAGAAGGTTTATTGGTGGTCTGGTATGAGAAGAGATATTGCAGAATATGTGGCTACTTGTTTGACTTGTCAGAAAGCAAAGGTGGAACACCAGAGGCCGGGAGGAATGCTACAACAAATGGAGATACCTGAGTGGAAGTGGGATAGCATTACCATGGATTTTGTTACCCATTTACCACGGACAATTCGGGGGCACGATTTGATCTAGGTAATAGTGGACAGATTGACGAAGATTGCACATTTTCTCCCTGTAAATCTGAGGATATCTATGGCTAAGCTGACACAACTATATATTCGCGAGATTGTTCGATTACATGGGGTACCATCTAGCATTATCTCAGATAGGGATCCTAGATTTACTTCAAGATTCTGGCAGACTTTACAAGAGGCATTAGGTACCCGACTTATGTTGAGTTCAGCCTATCACCCCTAAACAGATAGACAGCCAGAGAGGACCATCCAGTCACTAGAAGACTTGTTGAGGTCTTGTGTGTTGGATAATCTAGGAAGTTGGGATGATATCCTTCCATTAATAGAGTTCACGTATAATAACAGCTATCATGCCAGTATCGGAATGGCACCATATGAGGCTCTTTATGGGAGGAGGTGTCAAGCACCTTTATGTTGGTATCAAGATGAAAAGAAAGTGTTGATCGGACCTGAGCTACTCCAGCAGACTACAGAGAAGGTCCGAGAGGTACAAGAGAAGTTAAGAGTCGCTATGAGTAAACAAAAATCATATGCTGACCAAAGGAGGAGACCTTTGGAATTTGAGGGGGGAGACCATGTATTTTTTAGAATCAGACCTACTACTGGAGTAGGAAGGGCAATTAAATCTAAGAAGTTGACTCCCAAGTTTATTAGCCCATATCAGATTTTGAAGAAGGTAGGTCCAGTGGCATATCAGTTAGCGTTGTCACCTCATTTGGCGAATCTGCACAATGTATTTCATATATCTCAGTTGAGGAAATATGTACATGACCCCAGTCATGTCTTGGAGTCAGACGATGTGCAGATTAGAGACGATCTCTCCGTGGATGTGAGACCAGTGAGGATAGAGGATTCTCAGCTGAAGCAACTTAGAGGTAGAACCATCTCAATGGTGAAGGTAGTATGGGATTAGAAATCCGGAGACTTCACTTGGGAGATGAAGGATCAGATGCGAGAGTCCTATCTATATCTATTTCCAAGTAAGTTCATTTTCGAGGACGAAAATTTTTGTGGAGGGGAGATTGTGACGTATGATTTTTTTAATAATATTACTGTGCAAGAAAACTTCGTGATGAAGTTTTTCTCATGCACAGTAAAAATTTTTCTTTTATATGTTCGAAGGGGGGAGGAATGGTTACAACAAGAAATTCTTCCTCTCATATTACGTGTTCCTCATTCTTCTTCTTCTTTTGTCTAAAGCAACGAGACTCTACTCGTGCAGGATCTGGTGAAACGGGAGAGAACTTGAATTAAGTGAGAAAGCTTTGGTAGAAATACCACACCAGGTAAGGGGAAGTTTAATTCATTCAATATATGAGACTAGATTGTTGAGTACTCTATGAATAAGGAATAGGAGTGAAAATCTGAACATTAAAATGATTGATTTTGAAGATTTCTCATGTTTTGCAAAACTTGAAATTTTGTTAGAATTCTTGAAATTAAGGATGAATTATATGGTAAAATTGTTGTTTTCAACTTAAATTAGATATAAGTCATATTTAATTTGAATTTGGGACTAGTTTGGTTGTCTAAAACTGAGTAATTTAAAATATGTAAAAATATGCAAAATCTGATATTGTTACTGGCGCGAGGAAGAAGAAAGGGATATGGTGAAGATTTTTTAAAAAGATCAAGGGTAAAATAGTCATTTTACATCCTAGGGACATAAATGAAATTTTTGAAAATGTTCAAGGGTAAAATAGTCATTTTACATCCTAGGGACATAAATGGAATTTTTGAAAATATTCAAGGGAAAAATAGTCATTTTTGGGACATGGAAGAAATTTTTGAAAATATCCAAGGGTAAAATAGTCATTTAGGGACATACATGGAATTTTCAGAAAAGATTAAGGGCAAAATAGTAATTTAATGATTTAAAAAAAAAAAGATTTCGGAAAAGATTTTGAAAATGATTTAGGAAATGATTTCGAAAAGGAAAAAAAAGAAGAGAGAAGAAGAATATATATACTTAAAATATAGAATGAAAGTATCAGTTTTAAAGATTATGTAATGTGTTGTAACGTGTGTGAGTCAGACTGAGTCTAAGGGTTGATGCCCATAATCAGTCATGAGATGTTATGTATTGGCTAGACTGAGCCGGAGGGTTGGTGCCCAGAATCAGTCAAGTACTATTATTTATTGACTTCAATGAGCCGTGAGGACAGGTGGTCCAGAATCCGACAAATGTGAATGATTTTTGTTGTGTTTGAATAGTACCCAGGGTGGTACAGAGTAAATTAGTGTAATAACTATGTCGGAGGATTCTGAATGAGGTCTCAAACTTCACTGATTGGTCGGGTCAGGTAGACTACGAGATCAGGTGGTGAGAAGTCGATGGGTAGATGACTGGTGGCGCACTCGGAGGGGTACTCCAGTATGAGTGATGAAGGGTTTCAGTAATCCTACTCTGTGTGGAGGGTGGTCAGAATGGTACTGCGGGTACCGATCACAATGTGCCCGTAGATGATAGCCTCTGAGTTCGGGCATAGTTAGGGTATACTTCCAGAAGGTGTCTTAGTATGTTGATGATTTTGTAATTGATCATAATATATAATTATTACTTTTATATCTGTTTTATTATATCGAATGATTTAATACATACCCCTATTTTTCCATGTGGATGGGACTGCGATGATCACTTTTATGTGGGAGCAGATCAGGAGTTGAGAGATGGAGATGTGACTACTGGACATCAGGGATAATTCGGTGGGATAACTTCGAGGGAACTACTTTTTCATGTATAATATATAAATAAATTATGTTACTATATTTTGAGGTTCCGTTAGTGAACCAGAATTTCAATCTATGTTACAATTACAGTAATATAATATAAGATATATGTCGTTATTTACTTGTTTACTATTCTGCGAAGACATCATTATAGTAGCGATTTATAGGGTCGTTACACACATGATTTCATATTTGGTACAAAACATTAAAAGAATTTTAAATTTCAAGTACTTATAATTTCATCACCAAAATATCTAGATAACTAAGTTTCATTACAAGTCTTTCCCCTAACGTGACATATAAAGTACATAACTTTTTATTAATAGTTATTTCCAAAGAAAAATAAGACTTTTTTATATAATTTATATAACATTTTCCATATATTTCTGTCACATCGTTTCTGTTAAGTTATCTAATTCTACATTTTTCTTTTATTTATAAAATCGTTACATAAAAGGTATCAAAAACACAGATAAAAAGTTATTATATTAATTAATTTCTTTAAAATGTAAAAGACACATAAAAAAAATATTTACTCTAGAACGTTGATTAATCTCCCATCTAATAATTTATATATATTTTCTTCATTTAACATATTACAATTTATTTTAAAAATAAAATTGTGATGAATTAAAATTTTAAAATAAATAAAATTAAATAATTTATATTTAAAAATTAAATAATTTTTCATACAAAATAACATTATTTCTCAGCCATTATTAATAAAGTGATTTGAAAACCATTAAATCTTTGTTTGCTTTGATTCAAATATTTGTTGCTTTAGGTTGACCTTTCTCTAACCTTCATTTTATTAAAATGTTAATCATTTTATTGTCTAATTACTTGATTGCAACGTAAGAGAAACGAAGGTTTTAAGTAAGAACATGAACAAATTAGATTAGGATGAAAGGCAAATTTGTTTTGTGCGGGTGAAGAAAAGTTGAAGATCATAAAAATATCACTTACACGTTTAACGGATCAATAGAATCTTACAAATATTGACTATTGATCTTAGAGAGTCGAATAATATATTATTATTAAATAATAAATAAATATAAAAGAAAGTAAGAAGATGAAAAAATGAAAAGATAAAATTGTAAATATATACTTAAATATATTAAATGATCATTAAATTTAAGGGAGACAAAATCATAAATTATATGAGAGTTACAAAGCCGAGGAGAGGTTGAGAGGATAAAATTGTAAATATATAAGTAAATATATTAAATGTTCATTAAGTTTGGGAGGTCAAAATCATAAATTAGATGGGAGTTACAAAACTTTGGGGGTCACATGTCGCCCTCAACTCCTAAGAAAATTCGTCCCTGGTTATAGTTCCTCTTATCTTTCATCCTGACACATTTTAGAAAAAAATAATAATTAATCCTTTTTTATAATATATTTTATGATATTTTTTAAATATAGGTTCCTATTAATTATTATGAATATGTATATATTTTTATTAATAAAATAATAATAAGAAAATTTAAAGTTATAATAATAGATAAATTTAAGATAACTGATATTGTTTTAAAATTTTGGCAATATCAACGAAAATAATTATTTTTATTATTCTGGGCCGAGTTTTTTATTTTAAAATATTATTATGTTAAAAACTGGATGTAATACATAAAGTGACTTAAAATATTATTACATTATTAATATATGTTTAATAACATAATATTTATGGATGTTTAACAATTTAAAAAAATTTTGAGAATCGATAAAAAAATCGAATTAATTTTAATTTAATCGTTAAAAATTAATCTAAATTGAATGAAACCAAAATTATAATATATACTATTAAATATAAAATTATATTTACTGAGAACGAATATATTAATGTGAAAAATTGAGGATATATATTATAAGTGAAAGAATATCTAAATAAATTTAAACTATGAATATTATAATTAATTATATATTTTTTTATAATAACTTTTTATTAAATAATTATTTTATTATAATACACTAAATAATTTAATAATAAAATTATAAAAATTACTTAAATTAAACTATAAAATATTAGTTGATTCAATTTTTTTTGAAAAAAGTAAAAGTTAAACAAAAATAAACCACGTTTAAATTTTAAGATGCTGATAAATTGATATCCTCTATATCCAATAAACAACTAAAAATATTAATAAAATAATAAATACTATTATTTTCTTGATATAAACAATTTTCTCACTGTCATGGTTAACATACCAATAATTTAGATATTTTTGATATAAAATTAAATGAAATGAATACCCTAATAATAACCAACACAACACACATAAGTATTTGTTTAATATTACTTGAGAGAAGTAAATAATGAAAAAAATATTAAATAAACTTACTTCAAGATAAATTCTAAAGTATTTATTATTCTTTATTATTATTAAATTAAATTATTATATAAAAAATATTAAATCGACTTTCTTTTGAAGTAATCTAAAGTGTTTATTATTATTATTATTAAATATATAAAGGACATATCAAGTTATCATAACATAGTTTTAAAATAAGTTATTTCTTATTTTTATACTTTATTTTCATTAAAACCTAATGACTAACATTACTTATTTATTATAATATTTAAATTATAAGAAAATAAATAATATAAATGAAAAATAACCTTTTTTAAAATATTGGAATAAGAATAATTACTTTTTCATCTTCATGCAATTTAATGATTTGAGTTATTGAAACGAAGTCAAAAATTTTAAAAAATTATTAAAGTATCTATATAAAAATAATTAATTAAAAAAATAAAAATAAAAAATATTTTAAAATTTTAATTATATTAATAAAATTAATTTTTATTTTAAATATAATAATTTAAAATATAAATTATAAAAAAATATATCTATTTAATCCCAAAATAAGAGTTAAAAAATTATCTTTATTGTTATTATTTATTTTTTAAATGATTTATTGATGAAAAATAATATTTTATTTTAAGCATTACATCATGAAATAAATGGATGTTAGAGACTTTCTTTTATATTTACTCTTAAAATAATTAAATTTATTTAATTTAATTTATAATTCATATATATTTTAATAAAATAATATTACTTTTATTTTTATTTTAAAATTATTATTATTCTATAAATTTGATTAATCGATAAACCTACGGGTTAGTCTTGGCTTAAGGTCATGACCTAATCGGTCGGACCAAAATAGACCTGATTCAATTTAGGTAACAAATTTTGTCGTCTAATCTAACTTATTTTTCAAGTCTTTTGGATTAGTCCATCGGATTAAACCTATTTTGACACTCCTATTAATAATGTTATTATACAATTTATCTAATTTGTATATTTTATATATTTCTTTAGATATAATTTTATATATTTTATTTATAAAAATAATTAAATACTAAAAGAATTTGTACATAAATTATTATTTTACAAAATTAAATTATATACATTAGATTAATTATTACAATTTGAAGATTATTCTTAAATTTGAATTAAGTGATTATTTGAACTTATCTTTGTGATTTTGATTTCTAATATTGAGTAAGTATTAGTGGTTGATACTAATCATCTTCTTTTATAGTTATTGTAGGTTTAGATGACAAAAATTATAGACATTATTTTAAAGATAATCATTTTACAATGTAATGGAATTATTAATTTTATTTATTTTAATATGTGTTTTGATTAGGAACGAGAATATCACGGTTTTTTATATTATTTGATAGTATCAATAAAATTTATTATTATTTGAATAATTCTTCGTTTTAAAATATTAAGTCATCACGATTTTATCTTAGAAAATATTTCATTGAGAGAATAATATGCTTTAAGTTATTTGAACCAGATGATCTAAGATTTGTAAATGTACTGAAATAATTTATTTTAATGTATGTGTAAGTTACTAATATATAATATATTTATCATATTATAAATGTATATTATATATAAGTGTTTCATCAGGTTTTTACCATATATTTATAAATATTATACCACTTTCTTTTCTGCATAACTTGTATTTTTATTTCCCTTTCATGTATTAAAGGTTTCTCTTTTGGACAGAAACAAATCAATGCTCCATATTCGTTTATGAACTAGAAAACACCAGTGCATAGTCATTCATTTGAAAGTGATATATTTTTCACTTGGCATTTGAAAGTGATATGGAAATTTATGTTTGGCATGAAGTTCGGTGAGTGAAAACGGAGGAGCAATGCTTCCTAAACTCAATCATTGTTGCCACTGAAAGAGACAATGAAGTAAAGGATAAGGACATTATCCCATGTTTAGGGCATCAAAGGGAGTGAATTTTGAAAGAAAAATTTTATATGGACAGTCATAAAAACAGAAAACGCCGAAATGATTATAACGTTTTAGGAAAAAAAAAACAAAGATTGATGATGTATTTAGTAAAAAAAATTGAGATGTACATAAATCGTTGTTTTTCGGAAAAAGGTGTAAAGACGTTACATTACAAATGCAAATCTTATATTATAAATATTTATTTTAGTTTAAGTCTTTTAAGATGTTTTCAATTTTTTTTTTTTTTACTTTTTTTTTTAACAATAATTGTGTCAACCTATACATGAATACTAATTTAATAGATACATGGACTTGATACATATTATTGTTCAACATTTGAATAAGTGCGACATAATAATAATAATAAAAAAAAAATTTGGGGTTACACCCAAGAATTATGACCTATAAATTACACCTACATTTTATTGGGCCAGTTTATGTGACCCTTTTTATTATAATCTTTAATTATTTCAACTTTATTTATTTTTATTAAATTTTATATATTACACTTCTTTATATATTAAAAATAGAATATAATAATCTAAGTAAAGGACAAAGACAGTTTTACTAAATTATAAATATATTAAATATCAGTATTAATGGAAGAATGTTATATATTATCTTAATACAGCTTAGAAGTCATCTAATAAATAAGATCCGAGTCCATTCTTACAACTAAATTTTAAATTTGTAGTTAAATTAATCTACCGAAATAAAATTCTAAAACTAAAGTTATTATAAGAAATAAAAAAAATCTTAAATTGATGTCACAACTTTTTAATGATTATTTTTATAATATTAAGTATTTAATCATTTTACAGTATGCGTCTAATATAATCAATGAAAAGTTTTGAAAGTTTGAACACCAAATTCTACCTTTTATTTATTAGTATTGTTATGATTATAATAATAGCATAAATATGCAATTTTTTTATATTTACACAAGGTTTTACACAATACAAACAAACCAGATTTTTTCTTGCTATTCGAATATCATAGTAGATTAAAAAAACAAAAAAACAACGATGAATTGAGATCGGATTTTTTTTTATTATTATTGAGACTTGAGGCAACCACGATTTCTAGGTTTTCCTTATATATATATATATATATATATATATATATATATATATATATATATATATATATATATATATATATATATATATATATATATATATATTAAACGTTTACAGTGCTGAATTTGGGCTTCACAATGAAAGCTTTCACGGATCCATTTTATTGTTTTGCATAATTTAACATTCTAAAAATATTTTAATGCAAATCTACTAGATTAATCGAACCTTTTATCTTTTTATGATTTTATATAATATGTTAGATTAAAAATATATATTCCTGTATATATTTATTCTAAAAGTATTAATTCTTAAGAATTTAACTTTTTTTTATTAGGAATTATATTGATAAAATATCATAGTTCTAATTAAAAATATTAAAAATATTAAATTAGGTTATATATCTATATAAATATTTGCAAAATAATAGTTATAGTGTGTTGCGGGTAGCATCAATTGTCTCATGGCGAAGGCCAGGTGGGCGAGTCACAATCGAATCGTGGCGCTTGGGCTCTTAAAGTAAGAAGAGTTGCTGCTGGCTATAGCTTTGGCCTAGTGGTAAGCGCTCGATCCTAATAATTGGTATCGAGTCAAGGGTAAGGGATACCTTGTAGGACAATGGTCGAGGGAGAGATTGTTGCGGGTAGCATCAATTGTCCCGTAATCGAAGATCAGGTGGGCGAATCACGATCGAATCGTGGCGCTTGAACGCTATAGCTTTTGGCCTAGTGGTAAACGTTCTATCCTAACATAGTGCACTTATTCTAATTCTATGTTTAAATAATATAAGTTATAATAATGTGTTATCTTCATTTTTTTCTCTACGGATAAGATTATAATAATAATAATAATAATAATAATAATAATTATTATTATTATTATTATATAATTTAATTAAAAAATTTATAATGAGATTAAGATTGAGAACGAATTGATAAGATATAACATTTTAAAATTCTTGGACTTAAAGATATAAAAAGTCACAACTTTTGTTTTATAAAGTCTTTATTTAAATCAAACAAATTAAAATAGTATTAATAATAATATATACTTTAACTTAAACTTATTATAACTATTAATACAAGGTTTTACTCATTTTTATATAGATAAAAAAAAATCTGATACAAAATTAATTGTTTAGATCTATTTTATTATATACATATATTTTAAAAAGTATATTGTAAAAAAAATTGTCATCTTAACTTTTTTTAGAAGTTAAATTTAAAGTAATGATGGAGAATAAATTAATTGGATATGATGTTTTTTTCCAATATCTAAGTTGTCATCTTTATAATTGGAAGAATAAAAGAGACAAAGTTGTGACAATTTATTATGATGAAAATATCTTCTTTAAGAAAGAGAAGGTGTAATAATAAAATATCCCAATTGTTGAAGATATAAATTTAGTTTATGATTTTTATTTGTTTTCTATGATTTGAAGGAGAGAGAATTATAAATTTGATCTAGGAAGAAGATAATGGAAAGTCAACATTTGACATATGATTTTTTATATATTATAATAATATTATTGTGCAAGAAAACTTTGTAACGAAGTTTTCCTCGATAAAATTCTTCTTTTATATATGCGCATACAGAAAGGGGGAGGAGGCATCAACAAGTAGTTCTCCCTCTCATCCTTCTTCTTCTTTTGTCTAAATTTCAAGCAACGAGACTCTACTCGTGCAGGATTGTCGCCGCTGTCAAAAAAGGCGGTCGGAGCAATGCGATGGTTCCAACTTTCCGTTTTTCACGTTTTTATGGGTGAGGTTACAACGCTTTTAGGTTATCTGATAACCGGGCTGAACCTAAGGGCGAGGTTTTCGAAAGGGTGTTCTTAGGTCGTCCGATAACCGGGTTGACCTAAGAAGAAATTTGAAAGGGTTCTTATGGAGTCGCCACCGATGTTTTTACCAGAAACATCGAAAAAGGGGAGAAAAAGGCGTTGGTTTTTAAGAAAAAACCAACTTTGGTCGTTAAAACCAGAGTTGGGTAAGGGAGTTAGTTACGTGTAAGGGAGGTATTAGTTCCCTTACGACGCCCCTTTCAGGTTCCCTATGACAGGCCAGTTATTTTATAAATAAACTTCGTAAATGACACTTTTACCCTTTTATTTGCAGAATTAAAATAATGACTACATGCCCCTAATAGCTATTGTGCAATTTAATATAAGTAGAAAGAACGATAAAAGAGAAGGAGAGAGTGAAGAAGCCTCCGGAGCAAGCTTTTGATTGATTCTCGTAAAAATAGGGTGCGTTTTGGCAGCCCTTCGCTCTTTACAATGTCGAATTACCTCTCGAAACGCTATAAAAACTCTCTCAAAAACTCTCAGAAACTCCAGAAATGCTTCGGAGGGGCTCTAAAGGAAGAATTTTGAGAAATTGCAAGAGGAGAAGTGGAAGAACTGTGTGAAATGAAGGGGAGAGCGCCCCCTATTTATAGGGATTTGTGCCTATCAGGTCGAGACGGCGATCTCGACTGGCAAGGTCGAGACGGCGGTCTCACCATTCGGGACGGCGGTCTCGACTTCCATAAGTGGCGAGACGGCGGTCTCGACTTGCCAGATGGCGAGAGGGCCTTCTCGCCAAACGGGAGGGGGGTCTCGCCAATGGTAAGTGGCGAGACGGCTGTCTCGCCAAACGAGATGGCGGTCTCGACTCCTGAAGGCAGGAATCCTTATTTTTTGTACAAGAAAGCCTTCCTACTCTAATATGGGGCCTAATAGTCTCTCCTAGTGGCTTTTTAGGCTTTGTCCATCTTTGAATAGGAGGTCTTCTGCTCT
The DNA here is from genome assembly GCA_963425845.1 of Sphenostylis stenocarpa. NCBI lineage: Eukaryota > Viridiplantae > Streptophyta > Magnoliopsida > Fabales > Fabaceae > Sphenostylis > Sphenostylis stenocarpa. The sequence goes on from OY731406.1 coordinate 42,673,988, forward strand.
TATTTTGAGGCCGAACAAGATTTGGGGTCTACAGCTGCCCCCCTTCACCTGACTAGCCGACTGTTGGCCTGTTGTGCCAAGAAGATCGGCTGGAGGGTGAAGGAGTTAACCCTCTTGCCCGGTTGTCCTTCGGATGCTCCATTTTGCGGTGACTGATCCTCTGGAAAAAATGTGTTGTGCGCCTCCAAGATGCTCCTTCTGACGGTAGCCAATCCCTTTGGTTGACACATGGTAGAACCTCAGGATACTCCTTCTGACGGTAGCCGATCCTTTGGTTGATGGGTATAAACCCCCCATCAGGCTGGTAGTTACAACCCACTGTGCGTCGGGCTGGATGAGTATAAACCCCTCATCAGGCTGGTAGTTGCGACTTACTGGTCTGGCTCGTGTGCAGATCAGGTGCACTTCGTGCGCAAGTTGATGGGTATGAACCCCTCATCAGGCTGGTACAGTCCACTGCGTAGGACTGGTGGTGGCTTATTGCTCAGTAGCTCATGCGCCGGATGCTGAGATGCGTTCTCTTGTCTTTGTTTTTGTCTTTTATGACTTTTCTGGAGTAGTCGTCCGGTTTTTGTTGGGGATTATTTCAACCCTTCCGGTGGTTATCCAGCTTGTTGGTTGCTGGGTAGCTTTGTTTCGTAGTTTGACTTTGCTGGTCGTCGAAAAAATCTTGGTCAATGTGGTTGACTTGTCTTGTTTTTAATCCTGCCTTTTTCCGCGGTTTTATCTCTTTTCTCGCGATTTTGGATTTTGGCTTTTCCGGGATTAAGCGTAAGTCTTTTTACTTTTTAGTTTCTTTTCGTTACGCTGACTTTTTCGAAAAGAGAACAAAAATGAATGAAGGAAATTTTTATTTATGTGAAAATTTTGATTACAACATTTATTTTTGGGGGAATCCTTAAGGCGGTGGACTTGAGCCGGGAGACGATCCGGGAGGAGGGAATTGCCGGTACATGTCTCTCTGAAATTCTGCCTGGTCTCGAATTGCGTTGAGATGTTCTTATCGGAACATTGTCAGGTCTTGTCTTATTCCCTCTTGTATCTGGCTGAAGGTCTCCATCCTCGTCTCGAAGACATCCTGCCTTAGGGACATCTAGTCGAATTGCTGGCGCAAGATGTAGATGTTGCGGTTGATGCTAGCAAAGTCGTCTGTATACTGCTGTTGTTGCTGTTGTTGTTGTTGTTGGAACTCTAGAGGTGTCGGGAGATCTTGCATCGCCACCAGGTCTTGGAGGTCGAAAGTCATGGCTAGCGAGGGGTGGAGGGCAAACCGAGACCCTTGGCGGATCAGCAACCCCATGCTGACAAGTATGGACCCGTTGATAGTCTCGGATCGAAGATCGAAGGAGAGGTTCTCTCCTCCACTGCACCCCCATTTTTCTGCCAGCGGGGTGATGAGGGGAGCCATGAGGATGGCGCCCACAAGACGACACCCAAAGTCCTTAAGGGCCTTCACGAAGAAGTAGCCGGGATTGCACCGACGCCCTTGGCTCATGCAGTAGAGGGCGAAGAGGTCTGGGTAGGTGACCTTACCCTGGCTCTCCTTCCGCCCGTGGACAGTCCCAGCCAGCAACTTGTGGCAGATGCGGAGAGCGGGAGTGAGTGCAGACCCCTTCAGCAAGGATGGCAAGGTGCGCATCCCGGTGAGGTCCTCCCACATCTCACCGGCTGTGAGGGTAGGGGGGTGCTCGCAGATGGCCTCCCGGTATTCCTGGGTCAGGACGTCCTCGGGCCGGACGAAGCCAATAGACACGTGGAACTCGTCTAGGGTCGTTGTCCGGTACGACCCACTCATGAAGTAGGTGATAAGTGTCTAGTTTGCATCATTTTTAATGGCGCTTTATTTGAGTTTTCTAGTTTATTTGTGTTAGAATTCCCCTTAATTCCAATTGTTTTCCTTCATTCCACACATGTTATTCGGGTGTCTCAGTTTTGCAGGAATAGCTTTGTTATAGGTTTATAAACTTGGAAACGGGAAGCATTTGATGAAGCATTGGTTGGAAAGGAATTCAAGCCACTAAAAGCAAAAAAAAAAATAAAACCTTGGATTGCATTGTAAAAGAAAAGAGATAAGAACACTTCAGGGCCTTAAAGCATTGTTAAAGAGCATTTTGGGTGAAGTTAAGTGAAATCCACTGGCAGTGGGTTTTTCCCACTGGCAGTGGACTTCGCTGGAAAATGGCACTGTGGCGTAAAACAAATCCACTGGCTGTGGGTTTTTCCCACTGGCCGTGGACTTCACTGGAAAATGAGTATTGAGCCCCTGTCACGATCCACTAGTCGTGGACTTCACTGGAAAATGAGTATTGGGCCCCTATCACGATTCACTGGCCATGGGTTTTTCCCACTGCCAGTGGATTCTGCACATTTTACATTTTTCCTGAATTAGAGGAGTGGTTTTTGAGCATAAAATATATAAAAAAGAAGTTACGGAGCACAAAGAGGGACACGAAGACGAGAGGCGTTTTTTTCCAAAAAGAAAATTGAAGAAAACCAGAACAAAAGAGGGAGAACGATTTCTTCTATTCTCTAACTTCCTATTTCATTTATACTTTTCTCTTATACTAGGGTTTGATTTATTGTATTGTGGATTGTAATCATCATTTCTATGGCACACTAAATCTCATTCTTGGGATTGGGGGGAATATGTTTATGTATCAATTTTGAATTCTTTGAATTTCTCTGTTATTGAATTTCTGTTTTCTATTCATTTCCATGAGAACCTAAAGCTTCTAATGGCTTAGAGATAAGGTTAGATGAATTTAAATGATGTGGATGATTGAGAGATCGATATATCATTAGAAAAGCATGGAATTGAACCTAGGGATTTGGGTTACGAAAGTAGACAAAACTCTTTGAGGGGTAATTGGATTTTCATAAAGCGTAAAGGATCTACTTAACGAATTGAACGTTGTTCTTCGGTAATTAGGTACGTTAGTGGGGGTTTCGAGAGGAATACATTAATCAATTAAGGAAAATTCACCTTAGAAATAGAAGTTAAATAATGGGAAACAAATTGATTTAAATTGAATACGTAACATATAAACCTACCGACTCCTAAGAAAGTTTTCACCTTGAGTCTCTTGTCAATAGTTTTTGGTTTTCTATTCATTTTGCAATATATTCTATTTGAAACGATTTGTTTAGATAATTGAATCACTGTGTACCGGTACTTGGGCATAATCTCTGTGGGAACGATAACTTTTTATTACGTGATACTCCGTACGCTTGCAGAACAGCTATCAGTAGGACACCATCTTGACCGGCGGGAGTCCTGACACCATTGTGGGGAGCTCGTAGTATGTGATGGAGGCGAGAAACTCCATCATCGCTTGTGGGTAGATGTGGGTGGGGGGAGACTGGAGGAGAAAGCACCATTGTTGAATTATTGGCAAGCGTACCAAAATTATCAATCGTAGTATAGTATTTCGATTAAATAAAAGTCGATCCCACGAGGAACAGTTTCAATGGAAATTCCCAATTATGTTTATTAAGTAGATTAAAACAGATTGGTTTTTGTAATAAGAGTTGAATTGAAATTAAATGACAAAGAACTGTAAATTGTTGAGAAAATATCAATTAAAGGTACTTAGGATTTACTTCCTTCCTTATCCCTCTTTTGTAATGGCTAAATCAATTAAGAACGTCAATTAACCTAACAATGTTGATGACACCTACTCAAATCATCCATGTTGATTCCTCACACATGAAATTCATAAGAAAACCTAATAAATGTTGATTCCTCACACAATTAAGAGATTTCTCAGCATTAGGTTTAGGGTGTTAAGCAATTGATACATTCATTCCATTCCTGACAATTAACGTAACAAATATTATTACCGTGATCTAGGGTTCAAGATATATTTTCAAATCATACCTCAAACATCAAGAATAAATCATTCCAAAGCATAAAGGATAAGAATAACAACATCAAATCATAGATTAAGATCTCAAAATATCACCATGATACAAAAGAGTTCAAAGGAAGTGCACTGAATCCTAAGAGAATGAAGTTAGCCACTCATGTTGGCCATTACAATGCTCCAATTGATGAAGAAGTGAAGAATTGATGAAGATTAGACAAAACCCTAACAATAGTCGTGTCTCCTCTTCTCCAAGACTGCTTGCTTTTCTCAAAACACAACTTATCTTTTTATAAAAGAATTTGGGTTGGGCCTCGCATCATTCATTCACTTAAGCGCTCTTCTTTCTTTCAATTTTACTCCAATTATGCTGACAATTATGCTCCTTACTTTTGTATCAAGGTATTCTCTAATTCATCCTATATTGGGAGAAAAATATATTAGAATTAACATAAGTTAAGTGGTTTCATAACAATTTAAGGCATAATTATATCAACTTTTTACCACTTAACAACCATCCAATGTTGTCGAGGTGGGCGCGGACATCATCTTCCCATCCGAATTCGGCGAGGATGCCGAAGTCCAATGTCAGCATAGGATGCCACGTGTACCCTTGAATGTGCTCCAGGCAGGCTTGGTGTTGGGGCGAGAGCTGAGTCGGGTTCTATGGAATTGGGGTCGTGGAAGCACTTGGGCCAGAAGGACCCCTTCTCTTTCTTGAAGCCTCACCTCTATGCATTTTGGTAGGAAAATACTCAAATATAGGAGAAAGGTGTGTAGGAGTGTAGGAGAGAGTGTTTTGAAACCCCCCCAAGGCCCCCCTAGCTAGAATTCGGGACCGCCGTCTGGCAAATCGAGACGGTGGTCTCGATTTTGCGAGGCTCGGGACCGCCGTCTGGAACTTCAAGACGACAGTCTCATTTTGGTCCTAAGTCGAGACGGCCCTCTCGTCAAGCGAGAAGGCGGTCTCGAATTTTGAGACGGCAGTCTCGAATTATGAGACGGCGGTCTCATTTCAACGCGAGTCGAGACGACAGTCTGGGAAGATGAGACGGCGGTCTCGATTTTTAGATGACTTTTTTTTTTAATAAAATAAGACCTTGTTCAAAAATATTTTATGCATGCAATGTTTTCATGTTTGATGTCCTATAATGCCTATTTCATTAGTTTTTCAGAAGGATTAAGTGGTGCATCTTGTAGAGACGGGTGCCCTCTGATCTTCATATTTTTGTTGTACTTGGCTGTACTGTTTCGGACTTAATAATGTGACCGAAGAATGACTTTCTCTTCTTTCTCTATTTTTGTTGAAAGCACCCTTTGTCATGTTGGTGCCCTTTTTCTTTTCCTATTGTTAACTATACGCCTCCATATTCCCAAACTAATTGTTAAAATAATGTTGTGAGGATCAAGAGAAAAGAAGTAGAAGATAAATTCAACAGCTTGTGTTTTAGAAGGTTGATTTTATCCATAAAAGATTTTTTAAGAATGGATGACTAAGGTTAGGCTTAAGTGTTTAAGTTTTTGTCTAAGCAAACATTTTCCTTCTTTTTTGTGGATTTGCGTCTTAGCTCATTTCCATTGCTTTTATGGCTGATCGATTTCCCTAGATCGCCCTTTGGGTTTTCGAACTAGGATATTGTGTTTTGGTCCTATCTTTTGTCTAGGTTCCTACCCTTTTCCTTTTTGTTTAGGGAATCCTAGCGGACCTTATTTTGTAACCCTAACTTTTGCCTAGGCTACCCTTTATTTTTGTTCAGGTGTCCTAACAGGTTGACCCTATCTTTTGCGTAGCCCCCTTAGTGGGTTTTCTACTAGGTATTTTGCCCTTTTCTTTTGGCCTTTGGCTTCTATGGGTTTTTTCTTTTCTTTTTGTTTTTTCACAATACTGGTGAAACACGGCTTTATTTATGGTGAGGTAAAACCTTATTTTGTGCTTCTAATTGACCAGCTTGATTATTATGGCAATGGTACATTTGGATCATTTGGATGCGCCTTTATTCTTCCTTTCTTTTGTTTGTTTAGACAAGGTTATTATGAGGTCTAGACATGAAGTAGCAAGAAGAGAAGCAGATAGTAAGAGATGTATTCTTTATTAATTAGTAAGGGAATATGTGCCCTAAAATGTCCAGGGGGATAATCTCTAACAATTACTGGGTTTACATCCCTTAAGCAAAGAAAAAGATCTCCTAATGACTAGGGTAGCTCTTGACGCTTGCATTCCTCCGCTTCGGAATATCTGCTTGAGTGTGCGGAGGGGAGACTTCCCTTTTCTTCTTTCTGCTCGGCCCTTTGTCGGGTCATATCCTAGGCCATACTTAAAGGGGTTATCTTTGAACTTTGGGGGTTCCCTCATCCCTTGGGAATCTGCCCCCAATCCTTGGCCAGGATGGTAATCATGTTTCATCATCATGCGGGCTACCTTCGTATTATCAGGAAGTCTCTCTACACTGACAATTTCGAGCGCTTGAAAAGATGTTTCAAGGGCCTCTTCAGCCGCATCCACATAAGGTTGGGTAGACGGTCCACTGATCAGGATGTCGTCTTTTGCTTGGACCGTGACTAGTTTGTCGTGTACTATAAACTTGACTTTCTGGTGGAGCATTGAAGGTACTGCCTTAGCGTCATAAATTCAAGGCCTACTGAGGAGACAACTATACGCCGGAGTAATGTCCATTACGTGAAAATCGACGTTGAAGATAGTGGGTCCGACTTGGATGAGCATATTGACTTCCCCCACTATTTCTCGCTTGGATCTGTCGAAGGCTCGAACGATAGTGCTGCTTGGGCGCAGACGAGTTCCTTGAATAGTCAACTTGTCGAGTGTGCACTTGGGCATCACGTTCAAGGATGACCCGTTATCCACAAGAACTTTAGCAATGAGGTACTCCTTGCACTTGATGGAAATGTGCAAGGGCTTGTTGTGGCTTGAACCCTCGATGGGGAGTTCTTCCTCTGTGAAGGTGAGGTGATCGCTAGCCGTAATGTGACCGACGATCCTCTCAACTTTTTCTTGGGATATGCTGTGAGGTACATGCGCTTCGCTCAAGACCTTCCTTAGGACGTTTCTATATGGTTCCGAGCTCATCATTAGAGATAATAGAGTTATCTTTGCAGGTGTATGATTGAGCTGGTCAATAATGGAATACTCGCTTTGTCTTATGAACTGGAGTAATTCGTCTGTCTCCTCCTTGGATTCTTTATTTTCTTTTTCTTCGGTCTGCTTATTTTTTCCTTTATTCTTGGGGGTATCTTCTTGTGAGTCCTTGGGGGAGTAGACCCTTCCACTTCTAGTCATGCCCCCAATGCCGGCTATATTGGAGATATCCTCCTTTATTGGTGAAGATTCCCCGTATCTCTACGGTACAACTTTATTTGATTCATAGGGGAAAGGACGTGGCATAAATAGTCGCACAGGTGTCCTTGCCCCTTCTTCTTTATTGATTTTGAGGACCAACGGTCGAGGCTTATTATCCTCTTGTGATGGATCGACCATTGGGGAGAGCTTGATTAAAAGCGACTTTCTCTCCATTCTTCTGATTTGGAAGACGTGTCAGTTAATCCTTCCTTTTTATTATCTTGTTTATTCAAAGTGAAGGAGGGGAAATCAAATATGCAAATGAATAATATGCATGCAAGTAGACAATTGTTGAATAAGAAAAGTTTCATTTATCCGTAGAAGGTGTACATTCCCCTATTCCATACTACGAAGCAACTTTTGACAGAAACAGAAAAGCCTAAAGAAACCCACAGGCGGGTCTTGATATCTATGTAATTCATTTTACGCTTCCCGGACGTGACGAGCGAGTGCTTCGCTTTGCTTCTGGACCGCCTGACTCATATCTTCATTGTACTTTTGAGCCTCTTTGATCTTCGCCTCTTGATGGACGACCAAGGCTTGCAGCTCGTCGAGCTTTGCAAGGGGTTGGTCCTTTTCTTGCAGTACTTGACCATACTGAGCTAGCCCGTCTCTTTCTTTGCAGCGTAGCTCAATGAGACTTTTGTTGAGTCTCTGGTTGGCCTCTCTCTCTTGGCGTATTTCTGACCGAGTCCTTGTGAGGTCTTGCAACAAATCCTTGATCGTCTGAGCCTGTTTTGCGCATTCGACCTCAAGGCGTGCTGATTTGGCGATTATTTCTTGAATTTGGCAATCCGAGCTAGTTCTAGCTGCTTTGGATGCTCGGATAGCTTGCTTGTTAGAGTCAGCACACTGATCCTTGAGGCGTTCTATTTCATGATCCTTTTTCTTGCATTGCCTTCGTAGACCGTCTATGGTAAGGATAAATTCTTGCTCTCTTTCTTCAAGGGCCCTCATCTGGGCTCCCATGATTTCTATCCTCTAGGTCAAGGCATCGACTTGATTTCGCAGCTCTTCACTATTTGAACATGTAGCGAGTGAGATGGATGGTTGCGACATCCCTCTTTTCCGTCTCCATTCCTCTTAGTCTCTATCTCCCATAAAGACTGGTTTCTCCCATGCTCTTCTCACAGCCAATGAGTTAGCAACAGTGCATGGGTCTCCGAAGAAACACAGTCCTTCGAGCTCCTCTTGGGATATTGTAGTTTGAGTCCTCATGAGTTGTCTCATAGCTACTCTCGGCGAATAGGCTATACAACCCCTGAGTCCTATCAACGGTATGCTCGGGTAATCCCCACATCTGATGAGGACGGGGCCGGGTTGGAACCAAGGGCAAACCCAGGATAATTGGTCGGCGTCCCATTGTTCCAACTTGACCTTCCACTCTAAGGTCAGGCGTTGGTGGAGAGGGATTTTGGAGAAGCTTCTCAAAGGGTCGGGGAACATCCCCATGTGACTAGAGGCGTAGAAATGTGTGATTCCCCACACAAAAAGTAGTGAAGAGCAATACTAAGTGTTTTTCCTTGCTTCTGGCGGCAAGATGTGCAGGCAAGATACTCTTCAAGTTCACGTCCCAGGCCAAGAAGGCTTCCATGACAACTTGGTTTACTGTGTTGATATGGAAGGGAAACAAGATTGTTCCAAATATGATTAGAGCCAGGGTTTTGTTAAAATCGACCCATTCTGCCCTTTCAGCCAAAGAGGACAGATGGTCTTCTAACATTGAGACTTTTCAACCCTGGATGTTCCCTTTTTCTATCAGGGTAGTCTGCCGGAATGGCAATCGGATGATGGCAGCAACTTGTGCAGCAGAAGTATATGCCCCGTGGTGAATATGGACCCCGACTGATTTGGGCCATTTTAGCATGATCTCATACTCCTCCAAAGTGGGCACCATATCGAACTGCGGGAATTCGAAGCAGTGCAGACTAGAGTTCAAAAAATGAACTAGAACCCTGATAAAAATGGGATCGACACAGATCTTCAATAGGTCGAGAATCCGTCCATAGGATTTCTCGAAGTCGGAGCGGACCTCTGGTGGCATTATCGTGCAAAGTCGTTCCAGCTTCTCAGTATGGTATCGGGGAATGTCCACTTTCTTCAATTGTCTACTAGTCCCCTCCATTTTCTAAAGACCAAAATGCATGTTTTATGAGCATGATGCTTATTGTGTATATGAATGCGAGTGTTTGTTTTCCTTATTTATCATGTTTTATTTCTACATGATGTATGATAGTATTTGCGCATTTATTTTTATGGAAGAATAAACTACCTATATGGATGATTTATGAATTTAATGTCTATGAACATGGTCCCATTTTTTGATTTGGGTTTTTTTTATTTGGTTTTAGAGCCTTTTATCTCTTCTGTAGGACTGCGTGACTACTTAGCTTACAAAAAACCTGAAACCAAGCTAGCTAAAAGACAGACTGTCTAAGATAGAATGGCTTATTGCGAAAGAATATTTAGCGTCCCTTATCTCTTCTGTCGGACTGCGTGGCTACTTAGCTTACAAAGAACCTGAAATCAGGCTAGTTAAAAGGCAGACTATCCGAGATAAGGGTGTTTATTGTAAAAAATATTTTTTCTATTTTTTCCGTTCTTATCTGTTGTTTGGTTATGTTATGCAATCAAATGCAACAAACAAATGCACATACAATTCACTCCTCCGCGAACACGTTAGGAGTCGTTTTAATCACGAGGTAGGGTTTTCCTGCAGAAAAGTGGGTTGGCAAGGGTAGGTTCTAACTGTTCTCATCAAGGCTTAGGCCCCCAAGGTGCCCCCATTATAGGGTCCCCACTCTCCAGCCTTCCGACCATGCTTAGCACTAAGGCCATAGTCAGTCATTGTGCCAAAAGAGGAAGGTTATCACCTTGAGTGGTGGTTTCCGATCATACCCGTGGGCACATGGCCCTCACTACGGAAAATTGTACCTGCCACCCACTCCCTATGGATTTCTCACTTGCCCCCAGGTATAGAGGGAACTGTTGTGTGCAAAGGTTTGTGTACATTTTTTATTTCAAACAATTGCGTAAAATAAACAAACAACAGTTATTAAAGCCAAGCAATTAAAGCATGTTATAATACACGGTAGGGTAAAAGCAAAATTTCTTGAATTTATTTATTAAACCGGCCCATCACTAAATGGGATAAACTCTCTAGGCTTCCCCAGCGGAGTCGCCATCTGTCATCGCCATCAAAAGAAGCGGTCGGAGCGATGCGATGGTTCTGACTTTCCGTTTTTTGCGTTTTTATGGGTGAGGTTACAACGCCTTTAGGTTGTCCGATAACCGGGTTGAACCTAGGGGCGAGGTTTTCGAAAGGGTGTTCTTAGGTCGTCCGATAACTGGGCTGACCTAAAAACAAATTTGAAAGGGTTCTTATGGAGTCGTCACGATGTTTTTACTAGAAACATCGAAAAAGGGGAGAAAAAGGCGTTGGTTTTTAAGAAAAAACCAACTTTGGTCGTTAAAACCAGAGTTGGGTAAGGGAGTTAGTTACGTGTAAGGCAGGTATTAGTTCCCTTACGACACCCCTTTCGGGTTCCCTATGACAGACCAGTTATTTTATAAATAAATTTCGTAAATGATGTTTTTACTCTTTTATTTGCTAAATTAAAATAATGACTACATGCCCCTAACAGCTATTGCGCAATTTAATATAAGTAGAAAGAACGATAAAAGAGAAGGAGAGAGTGAAGAAACCTCCGGAGCAAGCTTTTGATTGATTCTCGTAAAAATAGGGTGCGTTTTGGCAGCCCTTCGCTCTTTACAATGTCGAATTCCCTCTCGAAACGCTATAAAAACTCTCTCAAAAACTCTCAAAAACTCTGGAAATGCTTCGGAGGGGCTCTAAAGGAAGAATTTTGAGAAATTGCAAGAGGAGAAGTGGAAGAACTGTGTGAAATGAAGGGGAGAGTGCCCCCTATTTATAGGGATTCGTGTCTGTCAGGTCGAGACGGCGGTCTCGACTGGCAAGGTCGAGACGACGGTCTCGCCATTCGGGACGACGGTCTCCACTTGCCAGATGGCGAGAGGGCCTTCTCACCAAACGGGAGGCAGGTCTCGCGAATGGTAAGTGTCGAGACGGCCGTCTCAACTTACCAGTGGTCGAGACGGCGGTCTCGACCCCTGAAGGCAGGAATCCTTATTTTTTGTACAAGAAAGTCTTCCTACTCTAATATGGGGCCTAATAGTCTCTCCTAGTGGCTTTTTAGGCTTTGTCCATCTTCAAATAGGAGGTCTTCTACTCTTATTTTGAGGTCGGGCAAGATTTGGGGTCTACAAGGATCTGGTGAAACGGGAAAGAGCTTGAATTAAGTGGGAAAGCTTCGGTAGAAATACCACACCAGGTAAGGGGAAGTTTAATTCATTCAATATATGAGACTGAATTGTTGAGTACTCTGTGAATAATGAATAGGAGTGAAAATCTGAACATTAGAATGATTGATTTTGAAGATTTCTCATGTTTGTCAAAACTTGAAATTTTGTTGAAATTCTTGAAATTAAGGATGCATTATATGGTAAAATTGTTTTTTTCAACTTAAATCAGATATAAGTCATGTTTAATTTGAATTTGGGACTAGTTTGGTTGTCTAAAACTGAGTAATTTGAAATCTGCTAAAATCTGCAAAATTTGATATTGTTATTGGCGCGAGGAAGAAGAAAGGGATATGATGGGGATTTTTTAAAAAGATCAAGGGTAAAATAGTCATTTTACATCCTAGGGACATAAATGGAATTTTCGAAAATGTTCAAGGGTAAAATAGTCATTTTACATCCTAGGGACATAAATGGAATTTTTGAAAATGTCCAAGGGTAAAATAGTCATTTAGGGACATACATGGAATTTTAAGAAAAGATTAAGGGTAAAATAGTAATTTAATGATTTTGGAAATGATTTCGAAATAATTTCGAAAATGATTTCGTAAATAATTTCGTAAATAACTTCGAAAAAAAAAAATATATATATATATATATAATATAGAATGAAAGTAGCGAGTTCTAAAGAATCAGGTAGTGTGTCGTGACGTGTGTAGGTCATACTGAGCTCGAGGGCGATGCCCGAATCGATCATGAGACGTTATATATTGGCTAGACTGAGCCGGAGGGTTGGTTCTCAGAATTAGTCAAATACTATTATTTATTGAACCAAATGAGTCGTGAGGACAGGTGGTCCAGAATTCGGCATATGTGAATGATTTTTGTTGTGTTTGAATGGTACCTGGGGTGGTACAGAGTACATTAGTATAATAACTATGTCGGAGGATTCTGAATGAGGTCCTAGACTTCACTGATTGGTCGGGTCAGGTAGACTACAATATCAGGTGGTGAGAAGTCGATGGGGGGATGGCTGGTGGCGCGCTCGGAGGGGTACTCCAGTATGAGTGATGAAGGGTGCCAATAATCCTACTCTGTGTGGAGGGTGGTCAGAATGGTACTGCGGGTGTCGATCACAATGTGCCCACAGATGATAGTCTCTGAGTTCAGACATAGTTAGGGTATACTTCCGGAAGGTGACTTAGTGTGTTGATGATTTTGTAATTGATCATAATATATAATTATTACTTCTATATCTGTTTTATTATATCGAATAATGTAATACTTACCCCTATTTTTCCATGTGGATGGGACTGCGATGATCACTTTTATGTGGGAGCAGATCAGGAGTTGAGAGATGGAGATATGACTACTCGACAGCCGAGATAGTTAAGTGGGATAGCTTCGAGGGAGCTACTTTTACATGTATAATATATAAATAAATTATGTTACTATATTTTGAGGTTCCGTTAGTGAACCGGAATTTCAATCTATGTTACAATTACAGTAATATAATGTAAGATTGATGTTGCTATTTACTTGTTTACTATTTTGCGAAAGCATCATTATAAGTAGTGATTACTAGGGTCATTACACAACCTAATTAAATAAAATTATAAAATTATTCTTCAAAAATCAATGTGAAATCATATATTTATTAATAAAATATTATAATAAAATTTCAAACAAATTACATGTTTAAATAAATTTTATTATTTATTTTGATTAAAAAATATCATATTTACTTTTAGTTAATATAATTTCAAATAATTTATATATTTTTATACTAATTTTAGTTATTTTAAATTTATAAAAAATTATTCATTTAGTCCTTATAAAATTAATTTAATTTATAAATTAATTTTATTATTATTTAATTTCATCAAATTTATTATTAATTGTTTTATATTAAATCATATCTTAATTTATATTTATATTTATTCTTATTAATTTATATTTTAATTATTTATTTATATTTTATATTATATTTATATCTTAATTCTAATAATAATAATAATAATAATAATAATTTTTATTGACAATTTAATAATCTCTAAATTTATTCTATTAAAAAAAATTATCACTTGTATCGATCAAATCACTAACAAATTCTTAAAAACTTTCTTCAAATTTTCCAGCACTTCCTATCATCTTTCTTTTATACCAAATAATCTTACTTATACATATATTTTCTCTTAAATTCATCTTTTTCACTTTTTTAAATTTATCCTCTAATTCAAATACTAACTTAAAGTAAAAATATGTGATAATCATTATCTTATTTAATCAATTTTAAAAATTTGAGTAAATATTTAATTATTTTTAAAATAATTCCTCCTATATGAAATTTCTCTTATCACAATCCCAATTATATCAATATTCAAGGTAAATATTAAATTTCAATTATAACAATATTCAAGATAAACATAAAGAAAAAAAAAACATAACATATCAAGATTCTTCACCGTAGTCTAATATAATATATTTAACATTTCTTATATATTAGTTTGGTTTGCTATTGAAGGTTAGTGTCCCAATTGTAACATGATATTTCTATTAGAAGCATAGTTGTGGAAGTATCACAAGAACTTAAATATTTGTATTCAACGTACTATCTAACAATTTATTACTTTTTTTAATTAGCATAACTTTCTTGTTATAATTGCATTTAAAAGATTAAAAAAATAGTAAATCATTATTAATAAAAAAAAATAGTTGAGAATTAGAAAATTAGAAACCACAAAAATCAATTCAAAGGCTACTGGAAACAACTTAGTTTGGTCAAGTTAAAAATTTTTTACTATCTTTAAATCAATCAAAATATAATTTTATGCAAACATTTATATTTTTAGTTCAAATGTATTTATTCATTAAAATATTAAATGAACGTCAATAATAATAATAATAATAATAATAATAATAATAATAATAATAATGGTGATATTAACTCTAAATTAATGGATTAAAAAAGTTTAGTGGTAGAGTGTAATGACTCTAGAAATCGTTACTATAATGATACATTCGCAAAATAGTAAACAAGTAAATAACAACATCTATATTACATTATATTACTGTAATTATAATATAGATTGAAATCCCGGTTCATTGGCGGAATTTCAAAACATAGTAACATAATTTATTTATATAGATACATGCAAAAATAACTCCCACAAAGCTACTCCACTGAACTATCAATGTTGTCTAGTAGTCGCATATTCACCTCTCAACTCCCGATATACTTCCACATAAAAGTGATTATCGAGTCTCATCCATATAGAAAAATAGGGGTAAATATTAAATCATTTGATATAATAAAACATATATAGGAGTAATAATTATATATTATCATCAATTACAAATTATCAATACACTAAGACGCCTTCCGGAAGTCTACCCTAACTATGCCTGAACTCAGAGGCTATCATCTGTGATCGACACCCGCAGTACCATTCTGACCACTCTCCACACAGAGTAGGATTATTGGCGCCCTTCATCACTCATACTGGAGTACCCCTCTGAGCGCGCCACCAGTCATCCCCCATCAACTTCTCACCACCTGATCTCCTAGTCTACCTGACCCGACCAATCAGTGAAGTATGTGACCTCGTTCAGAATCCTCCGACATAGTTATTACACTAATGTACTATGTACCATCCCGGGTACTGTTCAAACACAACAAAAAATCATTCACATCTGCCGGATTCTAGACCACCTGTCCTCACGGCTCATTCGGGTAAATAATAGTATTTGACTGATTCTGGGCACCAACCCTTCGGCTCAGTCTAGACAATACATAACATCTCATGACTGATTCTGGGCATCAGCCCTTAGACTCAGTTTGACCCACACACATCGCAACACACTGCTTAATCTTTCTAATTTCATTTTATATTTTAATTATTTTTCTTAACATACCTTTACTTTATTTCTAAAATTCCAATTATACCTTTAAATATTTTCTATTATTCCTTTTTCATCCCGAAATCATTAAATTACTATTTTGCTCTTAATCTTTTCTTAAAATTCCATGTATGTCCCTAAATGACTATTTTACCCTTGGATATTTTCGAAAATTCCTTCCATATCCTGAAAATGACTATTTTACCCTTGAATATTTTCGAAAATTCCTTCCATGTCCTGAAAATGACTATTTTACCCTTGGACATTTTTTAAAATTCCTTCCATGTCCCAAAAATGACTATTTTACCCTTGGACATTTTTGAAAATTCCTTTCATGTCCCGAAAATGACTATTTTACCCTTGAACATTTTTTAAAATTCCTTCCATGTCCAAAAATGACTATTTTACCCTTGAACATTTTTAAAAATTTCATTTATGTCCGTAGGATGTAAAATGACTATTTTACCCTTGATCTTTTTTAAAAATCCCCACCATATCCCTTTCTTCTTCCTCTACCTAGTAACCATGCCAAATTTTTCCAAATTTCTGATTTCCAAGTTTCAGGCAACCAAACTAGTTCCAAATCGAAACTAAACATGAAATATATTTAATTTAAGTCAAAAACAACAATTTATCATATAATTCATCCTTAATTTCAAGAATTTCAAAACTTTCAAACCAAAACAATCATCAAAATCAGAAATTCTTCAAAATCAGACATTCATATTTCTACTCATATTCCTTATTCACAGAGTATCCAACAATTCAGTTTCATATATTAAATGAATTAAACTTCCCCTACTTGATGTTGTATTTCTACCGAAGTTTTCCTACTTAATCCAAGTTCTCTTCCGTTTCACCAGATCCTGTACAAGTAGAGTCTCGTTGCTTGAAATTTAGACAAAAGAAGAAGAAGGATGAGAGGGAGAACTACTTGTTGAAATTTCCTGCCTCCTCCCCCCTTTCTGTACATACATATATAAAAGAAAAATTTTACTGTGCATAAGAAAAACTTCATTACGAAGTTTTCTTGCACAGTAATATTATTATAATATATAATAATAAAACATCACGTCACAATCTCCCCTCCACAAAAATTTTCGTCCTCGAAAATGAATTTACTTAGGAATATATATGGATAGGACTCTCGCATATGATCCTCCATCTCCCAAGTAAAGTCTCCGGATGTCTGATCCCATACTACCTTCACCATTGAGATAGTTCTATCTCTAATTTGCTTCAGTTGAGAATCCTTTATCCTCACTAGTCTCACATCAACGGAGAGATCGTCTCTAATCTGCACATCATTTGACTCCAGGACATGGTTGGGGTCATGCACATATTTCCTCAACTGATATACACGAAAAACATTGTGCAGATTTGCCAAATGAGGTGGCAACGCTAACTAATATGCCACTGGACCTACCTTCTTCAAAATCTGATATGGGCCAATAAACTTGGGAGTCGACTTCTTAGACTTAATTGCCCTTCCTACTCCAATAGTAGGCCTGATTCTCAAAAATGCATGGTCTCCCCCCTCAAATTCCAAAGGCCTCCTCCTCGGGTTCGCATATGATTTTTGTTTACTCATAGCAGCTCTCAGCTTCTCTTGTATCTCCCGGACCTTCTCTGTAGTCTGCTAGAGTAGCTCAGGTCCGATCAACACTTTCTCCTCATCCTGATACCAACATAAAGGTGTTTGACACCTCCTCCCATAAAGAGTCTCATATGGTGTCATCCCGATACTGGCATGATAGATATTATTATACGTGAACTCTATTAATGGAAGGATATCATCCCAACTACCTAAATTATCCAACACACAAGACCTCAACAAGTTTTCTAGTGACTAGATAGTCCTCTCTGACTGTCCATCTGTCTAGGGGTGATAGGCTGAACTTAACCTAAGTCCGGTACCTAATGCCTCTTGTAAAGTCTGCCAAAATCGTGACGTAAATTTGGGATCCCTATATGAGATAATCTTAGATGACATCCCATGTAATCAGACAATCTCCCAAATATATAGTTGTGCCAAATTAACCATAGATATCCTCAAATTTACGGGGAGGAAATGTGCACTCTTTGTCAATCTGTCTACTATCACCCAGATCGAATCGTGCCCCTGAACTGTTCGTGGTAAATGGGTAACAAAATTCATGGTAATGTTATCCCACTTCCACTTAGGTATCTCCATTTGCTGTAGCATTCCTCCTGGCCTCTAGTATTCCACCTTTGGCTTCTGACAAGTCAAACAAGCAGCCACATACTCTGCAACATCTCTCCTCATACCAGGCCACCAATTAATCTTCTTTAGATATTGATACATCTTAGTCATACCAGGGTGTAGACTCAGATGACTCCAATGACCTTCATCTAGTATTGCTCTCTTCGATTCTTGGTCAAAAGGAATACAAATCCTTCCTCTAAATCTCATAATACTATCCTCACCCATCTTGTAATCAATGGTATGCTTAGATCCTTACTGATCCATAATACCTTTCAATGTCATATCACCCTGTTGTCTATCTCTAATCATCTTGAGAAAATCATTAGTAATGGTAATGCTACCACAACTAATGCTAGTATCACAAAACTTTATATCTAGATGCAGATCCCTGAACTGCTCGAGTAATCTCAATTCATCCATCATCATTGCTAACATCTGAATTGCCTTCCTACTCAAGGCGTCAACCACCACATTCGCCTTCCCTGGATGATAAAGTAACTGAAAGTCATAATTCTTCAAAAACTTCATCCATCTTCTTTGTCTCATATTTAGCTCCTTCTGATCGAGTAAATACTTCAGGCTCTTGTGTTCACTAAAAACTTCAAATCTAACTCCATAAAGGTAATGTCTCCATATCTTGAGAGCAAACACCACTGATGCTAGTTCTAAGTCATAAATGGGATAATTCCTCTCATGAATTCTCAGCTGTCTCGATGCATATGCCACCGCCCTCTTATCTTACATCAAGACACAACCTAACCCCTGAATAGAAGCATCACAATATACCTGAAAAGATTTAGTCACATTTGGGATCACCAACACTGGGGAACTAACCAACCTTCTTTTCAGCTCCTGGAAATTCTCCTCACATCTATTTGTCCAAACAAAAGATTGATCCTTACGGGTCAACTGAGTCAAAGGAGCTGCTACTTTAGAGAAACCCTCTATAAATTTTTGGTAATATCCAGCAAGTCCCACAAAGCTACGCATTTCCGTCACTGTCTTAGGGGGTTCCCATTTTAACACTGCATCTACCTTGGCAAGATCTATAGATATCCCTTCTGCGATACTACATGTCCCAAAAATTGCACCTGATCTAACCAAAACTCACATTTTGAGAGCTTGACATATAACTGTTTCTCTCTTAACACAACTAACAATCGCCCTCAGATGTTCTTGGTGTTCTTTCCGAGTTCTAGAATAAATAAGAATGTCGTCTATAAAAACAAAAACAAACTTATCTAAATAAAGATGGAAGATCCTGTTCATATAGTCCATGAACACTGCATGTGCATTTGTTACTCCAAACGGCATGACCACATACTCATAATGGCCATATCTCTACCTGAACGTTGTCTTTTGTACATCCTCTTCTTTAACCAGTATCTGATGGTATCCAGATCTCAAATCAATCTTAGAAAAGACTGATGCTCCCTATAACTAGTCTAAGAAATCATCAATCCTCGGCAATGGATACTTGTTCTTGATAGTCACCTTGTTTAGTTGCCGGTAATCAATACACAATTTGGAGTTCCCATCTTTCTTCTTTACTGGCAATACAGGAACTCCCCATGGAGATACACTCGGGCGAGTGAACTTCTTTTCCAGCAAATCCTATACCTGTTTCTTCAATTCAGCCAATTATGCTGGAGTCATCCGGTATGGTGCCATAGAGATTGAGCCTAAACCTGAAATTAGATCAATCCGAAATTGGACCTCTCTCTGAAGTGGCAGCCTTGGTATCTCATCTGGAAACACATCAGAAAATTCACTCACAACTGATACCTCTTCCAGTATATTATCCTTCACTTCATCCATCTGAGTTAGGATCAGATAATACTGAGCTCCCTCTCGTAGCTCTTTCTGAACCTTCCGAGTTGATGTAATAAGCTCATTTCCTGATTCTGGATGCACCAATCTCTTTTGTCCACAGTCAATCAAAATGAGATTGGTGGATAACCAATCCATTTCTAAGATCACATCCAGATCCTTCAAAGATAAACTAATTAAGTTCACCTTGTATTGTCGTTCTTCTATAACAATTGGGCACCTCAAACACACATAAGAAGACACCACCAATCCAGCTGCTGGGGTAGATACCCTCAATTCATAGGGTAGGTCACACATAGGTAACTTAAATTTATCCATACAATTATCATCAATAAAAGAATGGGTAGCACCTGAATAAAAAAAAACTCATAGAGGTATATCAAATATAAAACACACACCTTGCACTAAAATCTCTGACCTTGATGTCTCTGCTCCTGACAAGGCAAACACCCGCCCTACAACTTTGGATTTTGCCTCACTCCCCCTGGGTGATAATGATGCCCCAGTTGAGACTATATCACTGGGCTTATGTGGACAGTCTCTAGCCATATGTCCTGGCTTCTGACAAATGTAGCAAAGACCTACCCAAGAAGTCTGAGAAGGAGTAGTTAAGGCATTTTGTGGGCACTGATTCCTATAATGAGCGTCTCCACATTGAAAACATTTCACCTCGAATACAGATCCTGATGATCGGGGTGCTAAGGTAACCCTACCACTCCAGGAAGACTGGGAGCGTGAATAAGGCATCCTCCTCTCTGATCTACTACCCCCACTCGGGACCCCACTTGGGTGGGTCCTCATCACTTTGACTCCTCCCTCCTGGAGTCTCTCTATTGTCTTTGTTTTCTCCACCAGTTATGGGAATCTCCTAATAGAGAAAGGAACCACCATGAGCTTGATCTCAACCCTCAAGCCCTCAAACTTCTTGCAAAGCCACTGTTCGGAAGATGTATCTGTGTAGAAACGAGATAAGAGCTCAAATCGTACGGCATAATCATGTACCGTCATATTGCCCTATCTCAGACTCAGGAACTCAGTCTCCTTCTGAAATCTAACACTGTCAGGGAAGTATTTCTCCATAAATCTCTCACGGAAGGTTTCTCAATTACACACCTCCCCACATGCAATCATCATCCTCTGAGTCCCTGACCACCACAACTCAGCCTCATCCACTAGTAAATATTTTCTGAAGGTCAATTTCCTGTCCTCCGGGCATAAGGTAGCCTCAAAAATCTTCTCCACTTCACGCAGCCACTTCTCTGCTGAATCTAGACCCAAATCTCCTCCAAAACGAGGTGGATTATGTCTCATAAACTCAGTCAGCCCCATCTGCTCTGACTAGTGAAATCCAGCAGAGGATGATGCAATAATTGGCCTCCATTGCGGGTAGGTAGTCTGCTACTGCATGACAGCTGCCAACATTTCCATTACCCTGGCTAGGGCATCTACACTCGGCAGAGTCAGAGTAGGAGGTCACAGTGCCATCCTATATCAAATACAACCATAAATACAAAGCAAACATTCACACACTCTCACATATCAGAGTATAATCACAACAGACTTATCATAGGTTCACTACCCATCCCCACAGATTTACAACGATACTACCGTTCTGATACCACTATTATAACGACCTTAAAAATCGCTACTATAATGATACCTTCGCAAAATACTAAACAAGTAAATAATATATATATATATATATTACATTATATTACTGTAATTATAGTATAGACTGAAATCATGGTTCATTGGCGGAACCTCAAAACATAGTAACACAATTTATTTAGATAGATACATGCAAAAGTAGATCCCACAAAGCTATCCCACTAAACTATCTATGTTGTCCAGTAGTCGCATCTCCACCTCTCAACTCCTGATCTGCTCCCACATAAAAATGATCATCGCAGTCTCATCCACATGGAAAAATAGGGGTAAGTATTAAATCATTCGATATAATAAAATAGATATAGGAGTAATAATTACATATTATCATCAATTACAAATTATCAATACACTAAGACGCCTTTCGGAAGTCTACCCTAACTATGCCCGAACTCAGAGGCTATCATTTGTAGGAACATTGTGATCGACACCCACAGTACCATTCTGACCACCCTCCACACAGAGTAGGATTACTGACGCCCTTCATCACTCATACTGGAGTACCCCTCCGAGTGTGCCACCAGTCATCCCCTCATCGACTTCTCACCACCTGATCTCGAAGTCTACCTGACCCAACCAATCAGTGAAGTATGGGACCTCGTTCAGAATCCTCCGACATAGTTATTACACTAATGTACTCTGTACCATCCCGGGTACCGTTCAAACACAACAAAAAATCATTCACATCTGCCGGATTCTAGACCACCTGTCCTCACGGCTCATTCGGGTAAATAATAGTATTTGACTGATTCTGGGCACCAACCCTCCGGCTCAGTCTAGACAATACATAACATCTCATGACTGATTCTGGGCATCAGCCCTTAGACTCAGTTTGACCCACACACATCGCAACACACTGCTTAATCTTTCTAATTTCATTCTATATTTTAATTATTTTTCTTAACATACCTTTACTTTATTTCTAAAATTCCAATTATACCTTTAAATATTTTCTATTATTCCTTTTTCATCCCGAAATCATTAAATTACTATTTTGCTCTTAATCTTTTCTTAAAATTCCATGTATGTCCCTAAATGACTATTTTACACTTGGACATTTTCGAAAATACCTTCCATATCCCGAAAATGACTATTTTATCCTTGGACATTTTCGAAAATTCCTTCCATGTCCCGAAAATGACTATTTTATGTTAGACAAATGGCATCTAAAGGGGGGTGAATAGATGCACAAATTAAAATAGATGTCAAATTAAAAATTTATTTGTGAGTCAATAATTTGTTTGAACACAGATAAAGCGGAAACAATAATATAATCAGGAAAAGAGAAAGAGATAAGGGAAAGAGAAGAGCACATAGAGATTTATACTGGTTCGAGTATAGTCAACCCTACATCCAGTTTCCAGTCAACTCTTAACACAAGAGTGACTCCCCATTCACTATCTTTCAAATTCAGTTTACAAATTACAATCAACTCAGCAGAAGAACAACTAAAAAGTAAACTAATTAAAAAGACAATCATTTCCTTAGAAACCCACTAAGGATGAACATCTCCCTAGAATCCCACTAGGGATGAACACCTCTTCTGAACAAATCAAAGGATGAAAAAACACCTCCTTAGAATCCCACTAAGGATGAACACCTCCCTAGAATCACACTAGGTATGAAAACCTCCTTTGAACAAATCAAAGGATGAAGGTAATAAAAATTAAAACAGACACACCTGGGTAATGGAGACAACAAATTGTAGAAGCCTGTAGAATGTCAATCTCCAAGAACAAGTGTGATTAACAATGAAAGCACAGAAGGCAGTAGAGAATAGGGTTTTCTCAAAAGGTGTAAAATATCTTTGTTGCCTTGCTCATAATTCTTTTCTCAAAACTGATTGAATGTAAATTGTATTTTCGAATTCCGTAATTGTGTGTTTTTTTATTTTTCATCAAAACTTAATTAAATATAAAAATAGCATCGAAAATGGTCGTTGGACATTAATAATATCATAGAGAAAATTAGAATGTATTAAAAAACATTTATTCTTTAAAACGGATATATTTTATAAATTTGAATTGTCATTGTAGACCCCAAATCTTGCCCGGTCTCATAATAAAGACCAGAAGACCTTCTATTCGAAGATGGATGAAGCCTAAGAAGCCACTAGGAGAGACTATTAGGCCCCATACTAGGATAGGAGGGATTTTTAGCACAAAAATAAGGATTTTTGCCTTTTTAGGTCGAGACCGTCGTCTCGGATTCGAGACCGCCGTCTCGCCTTGCACAAGTGGCGAGACCGCCGTCTCGCCACCTACGTAGGGCGAGACCGCCATCTCGATTGGCGAGACGGCCGTCTCGCCATTCCTGCAAGGTGAGACAGCCGCCTCGATTGGCGAGACGGCCGTCTCGACCTTGTCAGACGAGATGGCCCGTCTCGACCTGACAGACGCAAATTCCTATAAATAGGGGCTTCATTCCCCTCATTCCACATAGTTCTTCCTCCTTCTCTCTAGAAATCTCTTCAAAGTCTCTCTCTAGAACCCCTCCGAAGCATTTCCGGAGTTTCTGAGCGTTTCTAAGAGTGTTTTTTAGCGTTTCGAGAGGTTTCCGACGCTGTGTAGAGTGAAGGGTTGCCATATAGCACCCTAATTTATAAAGAATTAATAGAAAGCTTGCTCTGAAGGTTTCTACTTTCTCCCCTTACCTTTTACCGCTTTATTTAAATTATGCAATAGATACTAGGGTCATGTAGTCATAATTTTAAATTCTGCAAATAAAAGGGTAAAAGCGTATTTTTCCGGTTTAATCATTTAAGTAAGCTGGCCTATCATAGGGAACCCGAAAGGGGCGTCGTAAAGGAACTAACCCTTCATTTACATGTAACTAACTCCCTTACCCGACTCTGGTTCTAACGACCAAAGTTGGTCTTTCGAAAACCAACGCCTTTTAACCCCTTTTCCGATGTTTCTGGTAAAAACATCGATGGCGACTCCAGAGAACCCTTCAAAACTAGCTCTTGGATTAGCCCGGTTATCGGACAATCCAAGAGCGCCCTTTCGAAAACCTCGCCTCTAGGTTCAGCCCGGTTATCGGACAACCTAAAGGCGTTGTAACCATACCAAAAAAACGCGAAAAATGGAAAGTCGGAATCATCGCGTCGGTCCGACCGCCTCATTTTGATGGCGGCGACAGATGGCGACTCCGCTGGGGAAGCCTAGAGAGTTGATCCCATTTAGTGATGGGTCGGCTTAAAAATAAATAAACCAAGAAAATTACGCTTTTACCCTGCCTTGTATTATAACATGTTTTATTGCTTGGCTTTAATAACTGTTATCTGTTTATACTTACGCAATTGTTTAAAATACAAACTGTACACAAACTCTTGCACACTACAGTTCCCTCTATACCCGGGGGCAAGTGAGAAATCCATAGGGAGTGGGTGGCAGGTACGGTTCGCTGTAATGATGACCTTGTGCCCACTAGTGTGTTCGGAAACCACCACTCAAGGTGATAACCTTCCTCTTTTGGCACAAAGACTGACTATGGCCTTAGTGCTAAGCATGGTCGGAAGGCTGGAGAGTGGAGACCCTATAATGGGGGCACCTTGGGGGCCTTAGCCTTGGTGAGAACAGTTAGAACCCACCTTTGCCAATGCACTTTTCTGCAGGAAAACCCTACCTCGTGATTAAAATGACTTCTCGCCTGTTCGTGGATGATCGAATTGTGTGTGCATACGTTTGTTGCATTTGTCTGTTGCATAGCATAACCAAACAACAGAAAACTCACAAAAAAATATTTTTGCAATAAACGCCCTTATCTCAGACAGTCTGCCTTTTAGCTAGCCTGGTTTCAGGTTCTTTGTAAGCTAAGTAGCCACGCAGTTCCGACAGAAGAGATAAGAGACGCTAAATATTTCTCGCATAAAGCCATATTTTATCTCAGACAGTCTGCCTTTTAGCTAGCCTGGTTTCAGGTTCTTTGTAAGCTAAGTAGTCACGCAGTTCCGACAGAAGAGATAAAAGGCTATAAAAATTAATAATAACAATAATCGTTTCCAAAATAATAAATGAGACCTTGCTCAAAAATATTACACTCATATAGGTAGTTTATTTTTCAATAAAAAACACGCAAATATCATACAAAACATGATAAATAAAAATAAACACTCACATTCATCCAATAAGCATCATTTTCATAAAACATGCATTTTGGTTTTAGAAAATGGAGGGGACTAGTAGACAATTGAAGAAGGTGGATATTCCCCGATACCATACTGAGAAGCTGGAACGGCTTTGCGCAACAATGCCACCAGAGGTCCGCTCCGACTTTGAAAAATCCTATGGACGGATTCTCGACCTATTAAAGATCTGTGTCGATCAAGTGTTCCTCAGGGTATTAATTCATTTTTTGAACTCCAGTCTGCGATGCTTCAAATTTCCGCAGTTTGATATGGTGTCAACCTTAGAGGAGTACGAAATTATGTTGAAATGGCCCAAATCAATCGGGGTCCATATCCGCCACGGGGTATATACTCTTGCAGCACAAGTAGCTGCCATTATCCAACTGCCTTTCCGGCAGACTATCCTGGTAGGAAAAGGGAACATCCAGGGTTGGAAAGTCTCAATGTTAGAAGATCATCTGTCCGACTTAGCTGAAAGGACAGAATGGGTCGCTTTTAACAAAACCCTGGCCCTAATCATATTTGGAACGATCTTGTTTCCCTTCCACCTCGACACAGTGGATCAAGCCGTCATGGACGCCTTCTTCGCCTGGGATGTAAACTCGAAGAGTCCCTTGCCTGCAATTCTTGTCGAACCTTGCTTTTGGTGGAATTATGCCGCCAGAAGCAAGGAAAAACACTTCGATGCTGCTCTTCACTACTATTTGTGTGGGGCATTACACATTTTTACGCCTCCAGTCACATGGGGATGTTCCCCGATCCATTGAGAAGCTTCTCCAAAATCCCTCTCCAACGACGCTTAACTTCATAATGGAGGGACGAGTTGGAACAAAAGGACGCCAACGAGTTATCCTGGGTCTGCCCTTGGTTCCAACCTGGCCCAGTTCTCATCAGATGTGGAGACTATCCGAATGTACCCTTAATAGGACTCAGGGGTTGCATAGCCTACTCACCTAGGGTAGCTATGAGACAACTCATGAGAACCCAAACTACAATCTCTCAAGGGGAACTCGGAGGACTGTGTTTCTTCGGAGACCCATGCGCAATCGCCAACTCACTGGCCGTGAGAAAAGCATGGGAGAAACCAGTCTTTATGGGAGATAGAGAGCTAGGAAAAGCTCGAGTGGTTGTCTCCAGTGACTATGAGGTGTGGAGAAAAAGAAGAGGGATGTCTTGACCATCCACCTCACTCGTTACAAGCACCAATAGTGAAGAGCTGCAGGCTCAAGTTGACGCCTTGACCCAGAGGATAGAAATCATGGGAGCCTAGATGAGGGCCCTTGAAGAAAGAGAGCAAGAATCTATCCTCACCATAGATGGTCTGCAAAGGCAAGGCAAGAAAAAGGATAATGAAATAGAGCGTGTAATATCCTAAATTTTGTAATCAATTATATAAATAAATTTTGTAAGTTATAAATATGTACCGAATAATATGTAGAGTTATTATAAAAATAAAACATGATTTTTATAGTAATTTTGTCTTAAGAAAATTATAAAATAAAATCCAAGGTCAATATTGTGTCAAATAATAATTTAATAATAATTCTTAATAAAAAAAATGAGTAAATAAATATTTAGAAAAAAAAAAAAAGAAGAAGAAGAAGAGAGAAACAGAAGGTCGGTGGTGGCCTAAATACATTTGAATTAAGTCGGTGAAGAATCGGAATTTAATTAAGGCGGTGGAGAATAAAGACAATGAAGAAAATCCTAGAAAGAATTAAGTCGGTGAGTAAGTTTATAAATAGGAGGAAACTGGAAACATACACCAACACAATTCACGACCAACTTGAAGAATAAACCGAGAGACACCAGAATTCTTGGAAGAAGAATTCGAGAGAAAGGAGGAAAGGAGGAGCATACAAAATTAGGAGAGTAATAAGATATTGAGGAATCAGGTATGGGTTAGACGTTTAGTTTTATTCATACGAATGTCTGTAATTGAAGATTACTATTCATCAATTGCAAAGTTTGAAATATTATTGAAATTCTTTCAATTAAAGATGAATTATATAATAAAATGGTTGTTTTTAACTTAAATTGAACATGTTTATGGTTTAATTTTGATTTGGAACTAATTTGAGTGATTGAAACTGAGAAATTTGAAACTTGAATTTCAAAAATGGCGAACTGGATGAAAATCTGCAAAATTCGCTCAAGCGAAAATATATCGCTTGAGCGAGGACACTCGGAAAATTTGGGATTCTCGGGTTCTTTATCGCTCAAGCGAATAATACATCGCTTGAGCGAATCGGAGTCATGCCTCGCTCAAGCGACCGATGTACTCGCTTGAGCGACGAAAGTTTCAAACAAAGGGGACTCTCGGGTCATGCCTCGCTCAAGCGACCGATGTACTCGCTTGAGCGACGAAAGCTTCAAACCAAGGGGAGTCTCGGGTCATGCCTCGCTCAAGCGACCGATGTACTCGCTTGAGCGACGAAGCCTTAAACAAAAGGGTCTCTCGGGTTCCATCTCGCTCAAGCGACCGGTATACTCGCTTGAGCGACCAAAGGAAGAAGAAAGGACTAGGTGGGAATTTTTGCAAAAGATCAAGGGTAAAATAGTCATTTCACATATTAGGGACATAAATGGAATTTTGAAAAAGGTTAAGGGTATAATCGAGATAAAGTCAAACAGTATATTACCCCTCTTTGTTTACTAGGAAAACGACTCAATAAATGTTAGAATTTGAGGATAGTGCCTTCATCAAAGTTATAGATTATTATCTTATCTTTCCAACACAATTGGAATCATCTTAAAATGAGGTATAGAACTCAAGATATGGACAAAATACTGAAACTTGTGAAATAAATTATTAATAAAAATTGTCTTGCTTAAAACAACTATGAATTGTAATTAAAATTTTGAATATATGAAGGAGATGTTTTTAAGTACTTAATTGATTATAGATTGTTTTGTTTCATACGAGACATAAACATAGTGCATGAAATGTTTTCTGGAAGTCACAAAAAAGTTTTTACAGAAAAGTATTTGGAAATTTCTCTTAAGTTGCTACCAAGGACGGTTGGTAGGAATAATGATGTGCAAAACATAATTTTTAAATTTTTCTGTGAGTCAATTTACTATCAAGAGTATCTGGTAGTGAAATATGACTATGAAAATGGCTGGCCAAATGAGATAGAGAATGAATTATTAAAAATTGAGCTACCAGAATCTCTGATAGTAAATGGGGGAGTAGAATAGGTAAGACAGGACCTCTGGTCTATGGGGATGGACCTCCGGTCTAGGGAGTGTTTGGGCATGGGCAATTCCATAAGTGGCCGGTCTTTATTTGATTACGTGCCGTGGTAGCCTGCCGGGTGCACCGACACTCGACTACTCGTCTACTTGTTCGCGTTTAGTGGGACATTGCCGAATCACCGGACAGGGTGATGATAAGCTCTGGTTCCACTAGACACTCAAATGAGTCTCCATGGAGCACTGAGTCAAAAATAATTTTTTAGATTTTGAGTCAAAATCATGATTTTAAAGTTTTACGTTTTGAGTCACATTTGCATATCATAAACATGTTGGATGATGAAATTGTAGATTATTCATGATTTGTATGATATTCTCTATTATGATTCCATGAATGATTTATTTGTTTCTCACAATTAATTTTCAAATTAAATTACATATGGTTGTATATTTATATGCGAGTTAGGAACTTATTAGAAGGAATGTTTCATTAGTTGATTTTATCGTATGAATGCTTTATTTGTTGTGGATAAAATTAAATGTCTAACCCCATAAATATTTCAATCCCGGATGTTGGTGACGTATGATGCGGGAATACATAGTCCAAGAGATAGATGTCGGATGCAAAAATCCAGAGCTTAGGTTGGGAATTGTATAATATATAAGTATAACTTTATGACTTGTAATATTTTGAAAACTTTGTACTAGAACTTGTTGTTTGATTTAATATAAAACCTTACCTAAATTAATTGTTCACTTGGTATATTTTCTATTAACCTTTTATGAATATTGAAAATGTTACTAACTAAAATAATAAATTAGGATTAATAAATGAAATCTGTAAGGGGTGTTACAGAGCGCCTCAAGGATCAGTGTGCTGACTCCAACGAGCAAGCTATCCGAGCATCCAAAACTGCCAGAACCAACTCGGATGGCCAACTTCAAGAAATAACTGCCAAATCAGCACGCCTTGAGGCCGAATCAGCAAAGCAGGCTCAGACGATCAAGGAGCTGATGCAAGAAATCACCAAGACTCGGTCATAAATACGCCAAGAGTGAGAGGCCAATAGGAGACTCAACAAAAGTCTCACTGAGCTACGCTACAAAGAAAGAGACGGGCTAGCTCAGTACGGCCAAGTACTACAGGAAAAGGACCGAGCCCTTGCAAAACTCGATGAACTGCAAGCCTCGGTCGTCCATCAAGAAGCGAAGATCAAAGAGGCTCAAAAGTACAGTGAAGATATGAGTCAGGCGGTCCAGAAGCAAAGTGAAGCACTTGCTCGTCACGACCGGGAAGCCGAAAGGGAATTACATAAAGATCAAGATCCGCCTGTGGGTTTCTTTAGGCTTTTCCGTTTTTGCCAAAAGTTGCTTCGTAGTATGGAGTAAGGGAATGTACACCTTCTAAAAAGATAAATGAAATTTCTCTTTATCCAACAATTGTCTACTTGCATGCATATCATTCATTTGCATATTTAATTTCCCCTCTTTCACTTTTAATAAATAAGATAATAAAAAGGAAGGATTAACTAACACGTCTTCCAAATCAGAAGAATGGAGAGAAAGCCACTCCTAATCAAGCTTACCCCAACAGTTGACTCGCCACAAGAGGAAAATAAGTCTCGACTGTTGGTCCTCAAAAATAAAGAAGAGGGGGCAAGGACGCCAGTGCGACTATTTATGCCACATCCTTTCCCCTACGAATTAAATAAAGTTGTACCATGGAGATATGGACAATCTTCACCAAGAAAAGAGGACATCAGGAACATAGCCAGCATCGGGGGCATGACTAGAAGTGGAAGAGTCTACTCCCCCAAGGACTCACAAGAAGATGTCCTCAGAAATAAAAAGACCGAAGAGGAAAAAGAAAATAAAGGATCCAAAGAGGAGATGGAGGAATTACTCCAGTTCATAAGGCAAAGCGAGTATTCCATTATAGACCAGCTCAATCGTACACCTGCAAAGATAACGCTGTTATCTCTAATGATGAGCTCGGAACCACACAGAAATGCCCTGCTGAAGGTTTTGAGCGAAGCGCATGTACCTCACTCCATATCCCAAGAAAAGGTTGAGAGGATCGTCGGTCACATCATGGCAAGCGATCACCTCACCTTCACAGAGGAAGAACTCCCCCTCGAGGGATCAAACCATAACAAGCCCTTGCACATCTCAATCAAGTGCAAGGAGTACCTCATCGCCAAAGTTCTTGTGGATAACGGGTCATCCTTGAACGTGATGCCCAAGTGTACACTAGACAAGTTGACTATCCAAGGAACCCGACTGCGCCCAAGCAGCACTATCGTCCGAGCCTTCGACGGATCAAAGCGAGAAGTAGTGGGAGAAGTTAATTTGCCAATCCAAGTTGGACCCACTATCTTCGACGTTGATTTCCATATAATGGACATTACTCCAGCATACAGTTGTCTCCTCGGCAGGCCTTGGATTCATGACGCGAAGGCAGTATCTTCAACGCTCCACCAGAAAGTCAAGTTCATAGTGGGTGACAAATTGGTCACGGTCCAAGCAGAAGATGATATCATGATCAGTGGACCGTCCACCCAACCTTATGTGGATGCGGCTGAAGAGGCCCTTGAAACATCTTTTCAAGCGCTCGAAATTGCCAGCATAGAGCGACTTCCCAAAAACACGAAGGTAGCCCGCATGATGATGAAGCATGGTTACCATCCTGGCCAAGGACTGGGGGCAGATTCCTAAGGCATGAGGGAACCCCCAGAATTTAAAGACAATCCTTTCAAGCATGGCCTAGGATATGACCCTACTAAGGGCCGAGCAGAAAGAAGAAAAGGGAAGTCTCCCCTCCGCACACTCAAGCAAATTTTCCGAAGTGGAGGGGTGCGAGCGTCAAGAGCGACCCTAGTCATTAGGAGAACTTTTTCTTCATTTAAAGGGATGTAAACCCCATGATCGTTAGAGATTATCCCCCGGGGCTAACCCGAGCCCCGGGCATTTTAGGGCACATATTCCCTTATTAATTAATAAAGAATACTTCTTATAATTTGATTCTCTTCTTGCTATTTCTGACTAGACTACCTAAATAACCCTGTCTAAATAAACTAAAAAAGAAAAGAAGAATAAAAAGCGCATCCAAATAATCAACACTCGCCATTGCCATTACGGTCAAGCTAGTTGATTAGAAGCACCAAAAAATGACTTTACCTTACCATAAAAGAAGGTCACGCTTCGCCAGTATTGTGAACAAAAGATAAACACACAAAAAAAGAGAGAGAAAAAGCCCGCAGAAGCCAAAGGCCAAAGAAAAGGGCAAAAACCCGGTAGGAAACCCACTAAGGGGGCTACGCAAAAGATAGGGTCAACCCGGTAGGACACCCGAACAAAAATAAAGGGTAGCCGAGGCAAAAGTTAGGGTTACAAAATAAGGTCCGCTGGGATTCCCCAAAAAAAAATATATAAAAAGAAGGAACCTAGACAAAAGTTAGGGCCAAAACACAATATCCTAGTTCGAAAACCCGAAGGGCGATCTAGGGAAGTCAACTAGCCATGAAAAGCAATGGAAATAAAACTAAGGCGCAAGTACGAAAAAGAGGGGAAAAACGTTTGCTTAGACGAAACCTAAACACCTAAGCCTAACCCTAGCCAGCCATGCTTACAAAAACCACTTTCTAAATAAAATTCAACCTTCTAAAACACAAACCATTGAGTTTGCCTCTTTACTTCTTTTCTCTTGACCTTCACAACAATATTCTAATAATTAATTTGGGAATATGGAGGCGTATAGTCAACAAGAGGATTGAAACCCCTAAAGTGGAGAAAAAGGGACACTACATGGCAAAGAATGCTCTACAAAAAAAAAAAGAAGAAGAAAAGGAAAAACAAGTTATCCTTCGGTCACAAGAAGTCTGGCATAGTACAGTCAAGAGTAAGCACGGCAGATCAGCAGGCACTCGACGCGATGAGATCACGTCAGTAAAACCCTTCTGAAAAACTAATTGAAATAGGCATTATAAGACATCAAACACAAAAACATTGCATGCGTAAAAAATGTTTTTGAACCAGGTCCTATTTCCTTTGTATATATAAAAAAAAAAACAAAATTCGAGACGGCCGTCTAGATTTTCCAAACCGCCGTCTCGCTCTTCAAAAATTCGAGACCGCCGTCTCGACTTAGGCGAAAACGAGACTGCCATCTCGCTTAGGCCCAAAGTTCAGACCGCCGTCTCGAGACCCCAGATGACCGTCTCGACCTGCACAATTTCGAGACCGCCTTCTCGACTTCCCAGACGGCGGTCCTGGATTCAATTTTTTCCCTATATATAGGGGTGCGTCCTGGAGGTTCCTCACAACTCCCCTGCACTCCAACTCTCAGATCTCGCACTCTCAAGCCTTTTATGGTAAAAATGTACTGTGGAAGTCAGTCAAGGAAAAGAAGAGGCACTGCCGGCGCTAGCAGTTCCTCGGCACCAGCCCCCCAAGATCCTACTCAGCTCTCACCGCAGCACCTAGCCCGTCTCGAGCACATCCGGGGTTATACGTGGCACCCCATGCTTAGGCTTGACTTCGGCATCCTCGCCGAGTTTGGGTGGGAGGACGATGTCCGGGCCCACATAGACAGCATTGGGTGAGGCTTCCAGCTGCAGCCTCCCCCTACCCACGTATACCCTCAAGCGGTACTGGAGTTTTTGGCCTCCATCTCCTACGCCGAGGCTCCCTCCATGGTCCCGGGCCTGCCACCAACCAAGATGGTAAACTACTTCATGGGTGGGACGTACCGGACCACCACCCTCGACGAATTCAATGTGAGTATTGGATTCGTCCGACCAGAGGACGTGCTAACTCGGGAGTACCGGGAGGTCATCTGCGCGCGTCCTACTAACCTCACCGCCGGCGAAATGTGGGAGGAGCTCACCAGGTCGCCCATGCTGCCCACACTGATGAAGGGCTCAGCGCTACCCCCAGCCCTCCGCATTTGCCACAAGCTGCTGGTTGGGACTGTCCATGGGAGGAAGGAGAGTCAGGGTAAGGTAACCCTCCCAGACCTCTTCGTACTTTACTGCATGAGCCAGAGGCGACGCTGTAACCCTGGCTACTTCTTCCTGAGGGCCCTTAAGGACTTCGGGAGTAGACCAGTGGAAGTCGTCCTCATGGCTCCTCTTATCACTCCCTTGGCAAAGAAATGGGGGTGCGTTGGCCGGGAAGAGCTGGCCTCCAGCCTACGATCCGAATCCATCAACGGGTCGATTCTGGTCAGCATGGGGATGCTGATATGCCGCGGGACCCAGTTGGTCCTTCATCCCTCACTGGATTTCGCGCTAAATCTCCAGGACATCGTGGCGATGCATGATCTCCCAACACCTCCCGACTTCCAGCAGCCACATCAGCACCAACAACCACCGCAATACACAAACAACTTTGCTGGCGTAAACCGCAATATCTACGATCTGCGCCAGCAATTCGATCAAATGTCTGTGCGACAGGAACAATTGTCCCTGAGGCAGGAAGCCTTTGACACCTGGCTGGAGACGATGTACCAGCATCAATAGGGAATGCGGCAAGACTGGACAACATTTCAGCAAGAATACCGCGACGAAGCCCGGGAGCAAGCAGAATTCCGGGAACATATGTACCAGCAACTCCCCTATCATGGATCGTCTCCAGAAGATAGCCCTTAGGGATAGTGCTTGAAAAAAAATGGCTGTAATAAAATTTTCCCTTACGAATAAAATTTTTTATTTCATGCATCTCCTTTCTTTCCCTTTCAAAAAGTCAGCGTAACCAAAAGAGTCTAAGAATAAAAAGACTTACGCTAAAAGAAAAAAAAACAAAATCCTAAATCCTAAATCGCGAGAAAAAAGAGATAAAACCGCGAGAAAAAGACAAGATTAAGACAAGTCATCACCTTGACCAACAGAATTCGACAACCAAGTCAAATAACAAACAAAGAATCCCCAGTAACCAACGAGCTGGATGAACACCAACAAAATCCTCGGCGCAGACCGGATGACCAAATCTCAGAGAAGACAAACAAAAACAACGAAAGTACATCTCGACGCCAGGCGCATGAGCCACTCGAGCAGTAAGCCGCCACCACCACCAGCCCTACGCAGTGGACTGTACCAGCCTGATAGGGGGTTCATACCTATCAACCCGCGCACGCAGGTGCGCCTGATCTGCGCCCCAGCCAGGTCAGTAAGTCGCAATTACCAGCCTGATGGGGGGTTCATACCCATCCAGTCCAACACACAGCGGATTGCAACTATCAGTCTGATGGGGGGGTTCATACCCATCCAGTCCAACACACAGTGGACTGCAACTACCAACCTGATGGGGGGTTCATACCCATCCAGTCCAACACACAGCGGACTGCAACTACCAGCCTGATGGGGGGTTTATACCCATCAACTGAAGGATCGGCTACCGTCAGAAGGAGTATCCTGAGGTTCTACCATGTGTCAACCGAAGGGATCAGCTACCGTTAGAAGGAGTATCCTGGAGGTGCACATCACAACTTTTCCCCAGAAGATCAACCGCCGCAAGACGGGACATCTGAAGGACAATCGGGCAAGAGGGTCAACTCTTTTACCTTCATGTCAATCTGTTTGGCACAATAGGCCAACAGCCGACTAGTCAGGTAAAGGGGGGGCAGCTGTAGACCCCAAATCTTGCATGGCCTCATAATAAAGACCAGAAGACCTTCTATTCAAAGATGGATGAAGCCTAAGAAGCCACTAGGAGAGACTATTAGGCCCCATACTAGGATAGGAGGGATTTTTAGCACAAAAATAAGGATTTTCGCCTTTTTGGGTCGAGACCACCGTCTCGGATTCGAGACCGTCGTCTCGCCTTGCACAAGTGGCGAGACCGCCGTCTCGTTTGGCGAGATGGCCGTCTCGCCACTTGCGAAGGGTGAGACCGTCGTCTCGTTTGGTGAGACAGCCGTCTCGCCATTCCTGCAAGGCGAGACGGCCGTCTCGACCTTGTCAGACGAGACGGCCCGTCTCGACCTGACAGGCGCGAATTCCTATAAATAGGGGCTTCATTCCCCTCATTCCACACAGTTCTTCCTCCTTCTCTCTAGAAATCTCTTCAAACTCTCTCTCTAGAACCCCTCCGAAGCATTTCCGGAGTTTCTGAGCGTTTCTAAAAGTGTTTTTTAGCGTTTCGAGAGGTTTCTGACGCTGTGTAGAGTGAAGGGCTGCCATATAGCACCCTAATTTGTAAAGAATTAATAGAAAGCTTGCTCCAAAGGTTTCTACTTTCTCCCCTTACGTTTTACCGCTTTATTTAAATTATGCAATAGATACTAAGGCCATGTAGTCATAATTTTAAATTATGCAAATAAAAGGGTAAAAGCGTATTTTTCCGGTTTAATCATTTAAGTAAGTTGGCCTATCATAGGGAACCCGAAAGGGGCGTTGTAAAGGAACTAACCCTTCCTTTACACGTAACTAACTCCCTTACCCGACTCTGGTTCTAACGACCAAAGTTGGTCTTTCGAAAACCAACGCCTTTTAACCCCTTTTCCGATGTTTCCGGTAAAAACATCGGTAGCGACTCCAGAGAACCCTTCAAAACTAGCTCTTGGATTAGCCCGGTTATCGGACAATCCAAGAGCGCCCTTTCGAAAACCTCACCTCTAGGTTTAGTCCGGTTATCGGACAACCTAAAGGCGTTGTAACCATACCAAAAAAAACGCGAAAAATGGAAAGTCGGAACCATCGCGTCGCTCCAACCGCCTCGTTTTGACGGCGGTGACAGTCATAATTGATTATATTACCAGTATAATCAATTATGACAGAGAAAATCATTTTTCCATTTCTGATGCATCATAATTGATTATGACAGAGAAAAATATCATGTTATGAATTTTATCACACTTGTGTTTTGGAGGCTTATGCATAATATTACTTCATCAACTTGTACTTCCATATCCAGTATTCTAAGACTCTATCTAGTATTCAAGAATCATCTTGGGCTTGCTTGAATTATCATCTTTATCAAAAACATATCTTGGGCATGTAGAGAAATGTTTCACATTTTCACCAACGTCATAAATTCAGCTTGTCCTTAATTCATCTTGAATGATGTTGACTTGAATGTAGTTGACTTGAATCATCATCAAAATCATCTCTTGGGAATGTAGGGACATTTCTATCAATCTCCCCCTCATTGCTTTCATTTTACCCTTGGACATTTTTGAAAATTTCTTCCATGTCTTGAAAATGACTATTTTACCCTTGGACATTTTTGGAAATTTTTTCCATGTCCTAAAAATGACTATTTTACACTTGAACATTTTTTAAAATTCCTTCCATGTCCCAAAAATGACTATTTAACCTTTGAACATTTTTTAAAATTTCATTTATGTCCCTAGGATGCAAAATGACTATTTTACCCTTGATCTTTTTTAAAAATCCCCACCATATCCCTTTCTTCTTCCTCCGTCCTGTAACCATGCCAAATTTTTCCAGATTTCTAATTTCCAAGTTTCAGGTAACCAAACTAGTTCTAAATCGAAATTAAACATGAAATATATTCAATTTAAGTCAAAAACAACAATTTATCATATAATTCATCCTTAATTTCAAGAATTTCAAAACTTTCAAACCAAGAACAGTCATCAAAATCAGAAATTCTTCAAAATCACACATTCAAATAATTCATATTTCTAATCCTATTCCTTATTCACAGAGTACCCAACAATTCAATTTCATATATTAAATGAATTAAACTTCCCCTACTTGATGTTGTATTTCTACCGAAGCTTTCCTCCTTGATCCAAGTTCTCTTCCGTTTCACCAGATCCTGCACGAGTAGAGTCTCGTTGCTTAAAATTTAGACAAAAGAAGAAGGATGAGAGGAAGAACTACTTGCTGAAATTTCCTACCTCCTCCCCCCTTTCTTCTGTACATACATATATAAAAGAAAAAATTTTCTATGCATGAGGAAAACTTCATTACGAAGTTTTCTTGCACAGTAATATTATTATAATATATCATAATAAAACATCATGTCACAATCTCTCTTCCACAAAAATTTTTGTCCTAGAAAATGAACTTACTTGGGAATAGATATGGATAGGACTCTTGCATATGATCCTCCATCTCCCAAGTAAAGTCTTTGGATGTCTGATCCCATACTACCTTCAGCATTAAGATGGTTCTATCTCTAAGTTGTTTCAGTTGAAAATCCTCTATCCTCACTGGTCTCACATCAATGGAGAGATCATCTCTAATCTGCACATCGTCTGACTCCAGAACATGACTGGGGTCATGCATATATTTCCTCAACTGATATACAAGAAATACATTATGTAGATTCGCCAAATGAGGTGGCAACGCTAACTGATATTCCACTAGACCTACCTTCTTCAAAATCTGATATGGGCCAATAAACTTGGGAGTCAACTTCTTAGACTTAATTGTCCTTCCTACTCTAGTAGTAGGTCTGATTCTCAAAAATACATGGTCTTCCCCCTCAAATTCCAAAGGTCTCCTTCTCTAGTCTGCATATGATTTTTGTTTACTGATAGTGTCTCTCAGCTTCTCCTGTATCTCCCAGACCTTCTCTGTAGTCTGCTAGAGTAAGTCAAGTCCAATCAACACTTTCTCCTCATCCTGATACCAACATAAAGGTGTTTGACACCTCCTCCCATAAAGATCCTCATATGGTGCAATCCTGATACTGGCATGATAGTTGTTATTATACGTGAACTCTATTAATGGAAGGATATCATCCCAACTTCCTAGATTATCCAACACACAAGACCTCAACAAGTCTTCTAGTGATGGGATAATCATCTCTGACTGTCCATCTATCTAGGGGTGATAGGCTAAACTCAACCTAAGTCGGGTACCTAATGTCTCTTGTAAAGTCTGCCAGAATCGTGAAGTAAATTTAGGATCCCTATATGAGATAATGCTAGATAACACCCCATGTAATCGGACAATCTCACGAGTATATACTTGTGTCAGCTTAGCCATATATATCCTCAAATTTACGGGGAGGACATGTGCACTCTTCGTCAATCTGTCCACTATCACCCAAATTGAATCGTGTCCCCCGAACTGTCCATGGTAAATGGGTAACAAAATTCATGGTAATGCTATCCCACTTCCACTCAGGTATCTCCATTTGCTGTAGCATTCCTCCGGCCTCTGGTGTTCCACCTTTACCTTCTGACAAGTCAAACAAGCAGTCACATATTCTGCAACATCTCTCCTCATACCAGGCCACCAATAAATCTTCTTTAGATCCTGATACATCTTAGTCATACCAGGGTGTAGACTGAGACAACTCCGATAACCTTCATCTAGTATTGCTCTCTTCAATTCTTGGTAACATAAATACAAATCCTTCCTCTAAATCTCGTAATACTATCCTCATCCATCTTGTAATCAATGGTCTGCTCGGATCCTAACTGATCCATAATACCTTTCAACGTCATATCACCTTGTTGTCTATCTCTGATTATCTCGAGAAAATCATTAGTAATGGTAATGCTACCACAACTAATGCTAGTATCACGAAACTCTACATCTAGATGCAGATCCCTGAAGTGCTCGAGTAATCTCAATTCATCCATCATCATTGCTGACATATGAACTGCCTTCCTACTCAAGGCGTCAGCCACCACAATCGCCTTCCCTGGATGATATAGTAACTGAAAGTCATAATCCTTCAGAAACTTCATCCATCTTCTTTGTCTCATATTTAGCTCCTTCTGATCGAATATATACTTCAGGCTCTTGTGATCACTAAAAACTTCAAATCTAACTCCATAAAGGTAATGTCTCCATATCTTGAGAGTAAACACCACTGCTGCTAGTTCTAAGTCATGAATGGGATAATTCCTCTCATGAATTCTCAGCTGTCTCGATGCATATACCACCGCCCTCTTATCTTGCATCAAGACACAACCTAACCCCTGAATAGAAGCATCACAATATACCTGAAAATATTTAGTCACATCTGGGATCACCAACACTGGGGAACTAGACAACCTTCTTTTCAGCTCCTAGAAACTCTCCTCACATCTATTTGTCCAAACAAAAGGTTGATCCTTACGGGGCAACTGAGTCAAAGGAGCTGCTACTTTAGAGAAACTCTCTATAAAATTTCGGTAATATCCGACAAGTCCCACAAAACTACGCACTTTCGTCACTATCTTAGGGGGTTCCCATTTTAACACCACATCTACCTTGGCAGGATCTACAGATATCCCTTTTGTCGATATTACATGTCCCAAAAACTACACCTAATCTAACCAAAACTCACATTTTGAGAGTTTGGCATACAACTGTTTCTCTCTTAACACAGCCAACAACTGCCCTCAGATGTTCCTGGTGTTCTTCCCGATTTCTAGAATAAATAAGAATGTCGTCTATAAAAACAACAACAAACTTATCTAAATAAGCACGGAAGATCCTGTTCATGTAATCCATGAACACTGCAAGTGCATTTGTTACTCCAAACGGCATGACCACATACTCATAAAGGTCATATCTCTACCTGAACGCCGTCTTTTGTACATCCTCTTCTTTAACTAGTACCTGATGGTATCCAGATCTCAAATTAATCTTAGAAAATATTGATGCTCCCTGTAACTGGTCTAACAAATCATCAATCATCGGCAATGGGTACTTGTTCTTAATAGTCACCTTGTTTAGTTGCCGGTAATCAATACACAATTTGGAGCTCACATCTTTCTTCTTACTAGCAATACAGGAGCTCCCCATGGAGATACACTCGGGCGAATGAACTTCTTTTCCAGCAAATCCTCTACTTGTTTCTTCAATTCAGCCAATTCTGTTGGAGTCATCCGGTATGGTGCCATAGAGATTGGGCCTGAACCTGAAATTAGATCAATCCCAAATTCGACCTCTCTCTGAGGTGGCAGCCTTGGTATCTCATCTGAAAACACATCAGAAAATTCACTCACAACTGATACCTCTTCCAATATATTATCCTTCACTTCATCCATCTGAGTCAGGATCAGATAACACTGAGCTCCCTCTCGTAGCTCTTTCTGAACCTGCTGAGTTGATGTAATAAACTCATTTCCTGATTCTGGATGCACCAATCTCTTCTGTCCACAGTCAATCAAAATGTGATTGGTGGATAACCAATACATTCCTAAGATCACATCCAAATCCTTCAAAGATAAATTGATTAAGTTCACCTTGTATTGTCGTCCTTCTACGACAATTGGACACCTCAAACACACATAAGAAGACACCACCAATCCAGCTGCTAGGGTAAATACCCTCAATTCATAGGGTAGGTCACACACAGGTAACTTAAGTTTATCCATACAATTATAATCAATAAAAGAATGGGTAGCACCTGAATCAAACAAAACTCGTAGAGGTATATCAGATATAAAACACACACCTTGCACTAAATTCTCTTACCTCGATGCCTTTGCTCCTGACAAGGAAAACACCCACCCTGCAGCTCTGGGTTTCGCCTCACTCCCCCTGGGTGCTAATGATGCCCCAGTTGAGACTATATCATTGGGTTTTTGTGGACAGTCTCTAGCCATATGTCCTGGCTTCTGGCAAGTGTAGCAAAGACCTACCCGAGAAGTCTGGGAAGGAGTAGTGAAGGCATTATGTGGGCATTGATTCCTGTAATGAGGGCCTCCACTATGAAAACATTTCACCCCGGATACAAATCCCGATGGTCGGGGTGTTGAGGTAACGTTGCCACTCCTGGAAGACTGGGGGCATGAATAAGGCATCCTCCTCTCTGATCTACTACCCCCACTCGGGACCCCACTTGAGTGGGTCTTCATCACTCTGACTCCTTCCTCCTGGAGTCTCTCTATTGTCTTTGTTTTCTCCACCAATTATGGGAATCTCCTGTTAGAGAAAGGATCCACCATGAGCTTGATCTCAGCCCTCAAACCCTCCTCAAACTTCCTACAAAGCCACTGTTCTGAAGATGTACCTGTGTAGAAACAAGATAAGTGCTCAAATCGTACGGGGTCATCATGCATCGTCATATTGCCCTGTCTCAGATTCAAGAACTCAATCTCCTTCTGAAATCTAACACTGTCAGTGAAGTATTTCTCCATAAATCTCTCACAGAAGATTTCCCAATTACACACCTCCCCACGTGCAATCATCATCCTCTGAGTCCTTGACCACCAGAACTCAGCCTCATCCACTAGTAAGTATTTTCTGAAGGTCAATTTCTTGTCCTCTGAGCATAAGGTAGCCTTAAAAATCTTCTCCACTTCACACAGCCACTTCTTTGCTGCATCTGAACCCAAATATCCTCCAAAACGAGGCGGATTATGCCTCATGAACTCAGTCAGCCCCATCTGCTCTTACTGGTGAAATCCAGCAGAGGATGACACCATAGTTGGCCTCCACTGCGGATAGGTAGCCTGCTGCTGCATGGTAGCTGCCAACATTTCCATTACCCTGGCTAAGGCATCTACACTCGGCGGAGTAGGAGTAGGAGGTCGAGGTTCCATCCTATATCAAATACAATCATAAATACAGAGCAAACATTCTCACACACTCACATATCAGAGTATAATCGCAATGGACTTATCATAGGTTCACTACCCATCCCCACAGATTTACAAGGATACTACCGTTCTGATACCACTATTGTAACGACCCTAGAAATCGCTACTATAATGATACATTTGCAAAATAGTAAACAAGTAAATAACAACATCTATATTACATTATATTACTGTAATTGTACTATAGACTGAAATCTCGGTTCATTGGCGGAACCTCAAAACATAGTAACAATTTATTTATATAGATAGATACAAAAGTAGCTCCCACAAAGCTTCCCCACTGAACTATCCTTGTTGTCCAGTAGTCGTATCTCCACCTCTCAACTCCCGATCTGCTCCCACATAAAATTGATCATCGCAGTCCTATTCACATGGAAAAATAG
Source organism: Sphenostylis stenocarpa (assembly GCA_963425845.1). Classification (NCBI taxonomy): domain Eukaryota; kingdom Viridiplantae; phylum Streptophyta; class Magnoliopsida; order Fabales; family Fabaceae; genus Sphenostylis; species Sphenostylis stenocarpa. The sequence goes on from OY731406.1 coordinate 42,716,371, forward strand.
GGGTAAGTATTAAATTATTCGATATAATAAAACAGATATAGGAGTAATAATTACATATTATCATCAATTACAAATTATCAATACACTAAGACGCCTTCCGGAAGTCTACCCTAACTATGCCCGAACTCAGAGGCTATCATCTGTAGGTACATTATGATTGCCACCCGCAGTACCATTTTGACCACCCTCCACACAGAGTAGGATTACTGGCGCCCTTCATCACTCATACTGGAGTACCCCTCCGAGCGCGTCACCAGTCATCCCCCCATCGAATTCTCACCACCTGATTTCGTAGTCTACCTGACCCGACCAATTAGTGAAGTATGAGACCTCATTTAGAATCCTCCGACATAGTTATTACATTAATGTACTTTGTACCACCTCGGGTACCATTCAAATACAACAAAAAATCATTCACATCTACCGGATTCTGGACCACCTGTCCTCACGACTCATTCGGGTAAATAATAGTATTTGACTAATTCTTAGCACCAACCCTCCAGCTCAATCTAGCCAATACATAACATCTTATGACTGAATTTGGGCATCAACCCTTAGACTCAGTCTAACCCACACACATCACAACGCATTGGTGAATCTTTCTAATTTCATTCTATATTTTAATTATTTTTCTTAACATACATTTACTTTTTTTCTAAAATTCCAATTATACCTTTAAATATTTTCTATTATTCCTTTTTCATCCCGAAATTATTAAATTACTATTTTGCCCATAATTTTTTCTTAAAATTCCATATATGTCCCTAAATGACTATTTTACCCTTGGATATTTTCGAAAATTCCTTCCATATCCCAAAAATGACTATTTTACCCTTGGACATTTTCGAAAATTCCTTCCATGTCCCAAAAATGACTATTTTACCCTTGGACATTTTCGAAAAATTCCTTCCATATCCCAAAAATGACTATTTTACTTTTGGACATTTTCAAAAATTCCTTCCATGTCCCAAAAATGACTATTTTACCCTTGAACATTTTTTAAAATTTCATTTATGTCCCTAGGATGCAAAATGACTATTTTACCCTTGATCTTTTTTAAAAATCTCCGCCATATCCCTTTCTTCTTCCTCCGCCCAGTAACCATGCCAGACTTTTCCATATTTCTAATTTTTAAGTTTCGAGCAACCAAACTAGTTTCAATCGAAATTAAACATGAAATATGTTCAATTTAAGTTAAAAACAACAATTTTATCATATAATTCATCCTTAATTTCAAGAATTTAAAAACTTTCAAATTAAGAACAATCATCAAAATCAGAAAATCTTCAAAATCAGACATTCAGATAATTGTATTTCTACTCATATTCCTTATTCACAGAGTATCCAGCAATTCAGTTTCATATATTGAATGAATTAAACTTCCCCTTACTTTATGTTGTATTTATACCGAAGTTTTCCTACTTAATCCAAGTTATCTTTCGTTTCACCCGATCCTGCACGAGTAGAGTCTCGTTGCTTGAAATTTAGACAAAAGAAGAAGAAGGATGAGAGGGAGAACTACTTGCTGAAATTTCCTATCTCCTCTCTCCTTTCCGTACATACATATATAAAAGAAAAATTTTATCAGTACATGAGAAAAACTTCATTACGAAGTTTTCTTGCACAATAATATTATTATAATATATAATAATAAAACATCACGTCACATAGATAAAAAGTATTAGTCATCAATTTAAAATTTGTACGATCATCAAATAAATAGCATTAGATTTTAAAAAAATAATAAATATTAATTGATTTGACTAGATCTACAATCACATAATCCAACGATTATTTGTTATAAATTTTATTTATTTTTTCAATTTCATTATATAATTATTTCGTATAAATTAAATTTTAATTTATATATATATATATATATTCTTATTAATATGTATAATAAAGATATTTTAATCATTTATTGATTTATTTTATTATTTATTTTTTTAATCAATAAAAACAATTTTATTTTTTATACTCGTTTTATTCATCTATATTCACTTTTTATTTTTATTTTTTTTCTCAATCCAAACAAACATATATTTCTCTCTTTTTCTTATTTTCTATTCTCTCAAATTCACTATTCAATCCGAAAACAACATAAATCTTATCAACAAATACTCTTAATTAATAATATGATTAAAAAATCTTTATTCTCAAAATAATTCTTTAATATTAAAAAATTTCTCTAAAAAATTAATGATTTTAACCTATCAAAAATTATATCTCACTTTTATATATATATATATATATATATATATATATATATATAATAATAATAATAATAATAATAATAAATAATGTTATATTTGAATAACCCTTTAATACATGATACAATTATCTAATTGAATATTACAAAATTAATTTATAAAATGATGTTTCCATCTTATAAATAATTTTATTCTATCTCTTTTTACCCATTTTATAATAATAATAATAATAATAATAATAATAATAATAATAAATGTTATATTTGAATAACCCTTTAATACATGATACAATTATCTAATTGAATATTACAAAATTAATTTATAAAATGATGTTTCCATCTTATAAATAATTTTATTCTATCTCTTTTTACCCATTTTACACGGTAACATTGAGACAAACTTGATACAAAATAATGTCAACTCTCAAAACACAGCAGTAACAACTTGTAGGATTATGAAGATTGCAAAGTAAGACAACTTGAGTTAAGTTTGTGGTTCACAAATAATAGCTTATAAGATGGCAAATGGCAAATGCATACGGTCAAACATAGAGGCCAATCACGACCTATGAATAGTGCTGGGCCCAACGCAATGCAAAAGACTAGAATCCCAGCAAGAAAAGTAAAAGGTGATGAAACAAGTGGCTTAAAAATTGAAAGCCACATGCATGAGAAAGAATATTGGCCTCTACTCTCACTCCTCTTTGTCCTTAAAATTTATTCAACGCTTTGGTAGCACTCAGTTGACATAGTGTGCCATAGCAGTGCACACTGCTTACCCTATTTTGGACATTTTAGTTTCTTTGGTAGTAGACCTTTTTTATTTTGTTCTAGAGTTTTATTAGGTAGACAAATGAAAATGACACCTTCATTTTAGGACTTACACAAATTCATTTCTTTTTATTATTTAATATTATATATTTCGTAACATTATTAAATTGTCTATTTATAAGAGGATTATATATATATATATATATATATATATATATATATATTACAATATTTACAGTAAATAAATTATTAATTTTTTTTATAATTTTATATATATATATATATATATATTATTTAAATTGAATATGAAAAGATATAAAAATAAATTAAAACAATAAATATCACAATTAATTATATATAATATTTTTATAATATATTTTTTATTTATTAATTATTTTAGTATATTTATTAATTTTATAATAAAAAACATAAAAATATTTATTTTATTTTATTTGTATTTTTTAAAATATTATAATCAAATCAAATCAAATCAAATTACATTTAAATTTTATATTTAATTAGTATAACTTTTTCATACAAGGAATGGAAGTGCATGACAAAAATTATTATAATAGTTTGATAACTTAAATTTAACTTATAACAGCTTCATAACTTTATAATAGTTTCATAAATTAACCTAGTTTTCTTATTATCTTTGTCTTGAACATATGCTCCTTTAACACTTTTCTCTTCTTTTTTTCCAAACTTTCTTTGTGCAGTTATATTTTAATTAATAGTTATTCTCATCATTTTTCTTTTTCATTTATATTTTGTTTCATGTTACTTATTTATTTTCCTTTTAGAAAAATTATTTTTATTTTTGTTAGTGAAAAAACACGTGTTTTAAGATTTGTATCCATTTATATATATATATATATATATATATATATATATATATATATATATATATATATATATTACTTTTGTTCTTTTCTTTCTTCAATCGTATTTATATTTTCATACTCATTATATATAATATTTTTCTCTCTCTGATGATAACATAAAAAATACTTATAAAGAAAAAGAGAATTTTTTATATATAATATATTTTTTCATTCTTTAAATATATTTATGATTTTTTTCTCTCTTATTATAATAATATTATGACAAAAATATTATATATATATATATATATATATATATATATATATATTATAAATACAAATAGTTGAAACGGTTGATCCTTTCTTCAACTTGATCTCGATTTGTTTTTCAATTTATTTATTTTTTCTTTACTTGTTTGATTTCCTCACCTGATATACCATAGAAACTTATTTTTTTATTTTATTTTGTTTTGATTTACTTGGCATGTTAGTTTTTGTGTTTTCTTACCTAAAAAAACAATAATAAATTTCAAAATAATAGACTTTTTGTCAGGTTGTATTTAATATTAAATTACTGATAGATTAATATGTTAAAATTGAATAAATAATATTCTTTTTTCATTTAATAACTTATTCATTAAAAAATATTAATTGATTATTGATAAATTAGTATTTATTAACTAGATAATTAATATATGAATATTTATTTATTTATTAAATAATTAATAAATTAATATGAATTAATTCAATAAATAATACATTAATAATTATTATATCATAATAAATATATTGATATTTATTTATTTATTAAATAACAAATATATTGATATTTTTAATTAAATCATTAATAAATTAATAATTAATAATTAAATAATTAATATATTAACAAGATTAAAAAAGGACTCATTAATATTTCTTTAATATTTTTTATTAGTTAATTTAGTCACGGACACATTATTATTATTATCAAAAAAATTATTTTATTATTTATCAACGCATTGAATAATAGTACTGACAAAATATTTTGTTAATAATATAATCTTTTCTGACGATAATTTATCTGTAAATAATATAAATTAACGCACGAAAATAAATGAGAAATTGAACTCAAATAATTATAAAATAATATAATCAAGTTGATAGAGTCTTGGTTTTATTTTTTTATATTATCAACTCCACAAACAATTTCAGTATTATAAACTTGTTTTTGGCTTTTGCATGATATGTTTTTCAAATGTTTGAGATGTATACGAGTATTTTGTATGATTCTTTCTACCAAAGAAAATAATGTATTGATTCCTCAATAAAAAGTTATATTGATAATAAATTATGTTCAAATATAAAAAGTAAAGACTAAAAAAATAAAATAAAAAATTAAAATTAGAGGATTTGAGATCATTACATATTTATGAAAGAAATAATAAACTTTTTTTGAGGTAATAATTGAATATAACTATTAAATGTTAAACAAATGGCATCTAGAGGGGTGGATAGATGCACAAATTAAAATAGATGTCAAATTAAAAATTTATTTGTGAGTCAATAATTTGTTAAAGCGGAAACAATAATATAATCAGGAAAAGAGAAAGAGATAAGGGAAAGAGAAGAACACACAGATATTTATACTGGTTCGGGTATAGTCAACCCTACATCCAGTTTCCAGTCAACTCTTAACACAAGAGTGACTCCCCATTCACTATCTTTCAAATTCAGTTTACAAATTACAATCAACTCAGCAGAAGAACCAGTAAAAAGTAAACTAATTAAAAAGACAATCACCTCCTTAGAAACCCACTAAGGATGAACACCTCCTCTGAACAAATCAAAGGATGAAAAACACCTCCTTAGAATCCCACTAAGGATGAACCTCTCCCTAGAATCACACTAGGGATGAAAAACACCTCCTTTTCCACCAATGCAAAAAGGATGAAGGTAATAAAAATAAGAACAGACACACCTGAGTAATGGAGACAACAAATTGTAAAAGTCTGTAGAATGTCAATCTCCAAGAACAAGTGTGATTAACAATGAAAGCATAGAAGACCGTAGAGAAGAAAGTTTTCTCAAAAGGTGTAAAATATCTCTCGTTGTCTTGCTCGAATTCTTTTCTCAAAACTGATTGAATGTAAATTGTATTTTTGAATTCTATAATTGTGTGTCTTTGATTTTTCATCAAAACTTAATTAAATAGAAAAATAGCATCGTAAAATGGCCGTTGGACATTAATAATATCATAGAGAAAATCAGGATGTATTCAAAAACATTTATTCTTTAAAACAAATATATTTTCCAAATTTGAATTGTCATAATTGATTATATTACCAGTATAATTAATTATGATAGAGAAAATCATTTTTCCATTTCTGGTGCATCATAATTAATTATGACAGTGAAAAATATCATGTTATGAATTTTATCACACTTGTGCTTTGGAGGCTTATGCATAATATTACTTAATCAGCTTGTACCTCTGTATCCAGTATTCTAAGACTCTATCTAGTCTTCAGGAATCATCTTGGACTTGCTTGAATCATCATCTTTATCACCTACGTCATAAATTCAGCTTGTCCTTAAATTCATCTTGAATGTAGTTGACTTGAATGTAGTTGACTTGAATCATTATCAAAATCATCTCTTGGGAATGCAGGAACATTTCCATCAATCTCCCCCTCATTGCTTTCAATCTTCCCCTTTTTATGATGATTAAGGAAACACCTGAAATAAATTAAAATGCTTGACTCTATATAGCCAACTCAAGATTAGCACAGATTTGTATCAAGTGTCAGAGTCTCTTAATCTCCTCCTGAATATATTAATAACAAGACTCCCCTAATTCATATGAGCAAATACTTCTCTTAACTCCCCTTGTTTAATTTAGATAGGAAAGAATTTCACACACAGATTTTAATTCATAAAAAATCTCCCCCTGTTTCATTGATAATCATAAAAAATATTATAAGAAAAAACATTCCCCTGTTTCACACAGATTAATATCATCAAAATATCTCCCAGTTTCATTCATAATTAAAAAAAATATTATAAGAAAAAATTTCCCCCTGTTTCAGACAGATTAATATCATCAAAATATTTTCATGTTTCATTGATAATTATGAAAAATATTATAAGAGAAAAAAAATCTCCCCCTGTTTCACACAGATTAATATCATCAAAATATATTTCTGTTTCATTGATAATTATGAAAAATATTGCAATAGAAACTGAGAACAAATTTGTACCTATTAGTATATAAATCAAGGTAGAGAAGATAATGCATTAAAAAGTGTCATAGAAAAGAATATCATATTAAGGAAACAATATCTAGGATACCCAAGACAAATGAAGAGAGAGAAAGATAGGAGAATAAAATGATTATAGAGATAATGAAATTAAATGCAATAGTTTCCCTCCATTGCAGTCTTCTTATTTAGGCAGCTTTCAAATTCAAATGCACTCATATTCCAGATTTCAAAATTTCAAATTCAAATTGCAACAAAATTCAAATTCAAATTCCAACCAATTCCAAATTTCAAATTCAAATTTCTAATCCCAAATTTCAAATTCAAATTTCAAATTCCAATTCAAATTCAATTTCAAAAATCTCAAACTGCAAAAATTTCAAATTTCGAAATCTCAAACTACAAAATTTCAAATTTCAAAAATCTCATATTGAAAAAAAAAATCCCAAACTGCAAAATTTCAAATTTCAAAAATCTCAAATTGCAAAATTTCAAATTTCAAAAATCTCATACTGCAAATTTTAAAAAAAAATCTCAAACTGCAAAATTTCAAATTTCAATAATCTCAAATTACAAGATTTCAAACTTTATAATTTCAAATTTTCATAAATTCAAATTTTCAAAATTCAAACTTTCAAATTTCAAAGTTAGTCAACATAATTGATTATGACAACAAGAAAAAAAATTCTGATTCTGATAATCAGTTAGATGCTCAAATTATCATCTAGACATATAGGCACCCATTCATATTTGCCATTAGATATGCCAAAATATTTTATGTAACATCTATTTGATGTATGACCTAATTTCATGCAATAAAAACATGTTGGTTTTCTTTGAAAAGGTCTAAATGCGTTTCTTAAAGTTTTTGAAACTGGTTTCACATCTTTTTTCCTGGACTCTTTCACAAAAATAGTTTTATGAGGTTCTAGACTTTCTTTGGGTTTGTAACCAAGTCCAGCTTTGCTAGAATTTCCTCTTTGATAACCTAATATCGAATCAAGATTTTCAGAAGATTTTGAAAAATTGCTTATTATTTTCTCTAACTTGAAAATCTCATTTTCCAAAAGATTACAATTTTCACAAGGTTTAACAACTTCTTTATTTTTAGACAAAGTTTTAGATTTTTCAACATCTTTCTTTAAGCACTCATTTTCTTTTTCAAGAATACTAACAGTATTTTCTAATGCATTAAACTTTTGCCTAAGTGCATTGTATTTCTTACATAACTTGGTAAAACCTTCATACATATCTTGATATTCTTTAAATAACTCACCATATTCATTTAAGGAATTTGTACTACTTACTTGTGATGAGGCTTCATCATCACTTTTTGTCATCAAACAAAGATTTGCTTCTTCTTGTCCATCACTGCTTTCGGAAGAACTCTCTTGTGTTGTGAAAGAATCATTATCCTCCCAAGCAATATAAGCTTTGCGTTTGCTCTTATAGGTATTGTTCTTCTCTTTCATATCTTTCTTCTCTTTCTTAAGTTCCAGACAGTCTGATTTGATATGACCAGGTTTTCCACATTCATAGCAATGAAATTTATTTGTTTTCTCCTTTCTTTGTTGTCTCTTTTTCCTATTCTTCATAAAGCGAGAAAATTGTTTAACAAAAAGAGACATATCGAAATCCGAAAACTTACTTTCATTTTTGCTTTCGTCTTGTGAAGATTTTTCTACTTTTAGAGCTATCGTCTTGGTTTGATTCTGTTCACCGTTCTTTAACCTTTGTAGCTCCATCTCATGTTCTTGCAGCTTTCCAAATAGAGTAGCAATATTCATTTTTGTGAGATCCTTTGATTTTGTAATAGCAGTGACCTTTGGTTGCCAATTCCTGTCTAAGGATTTCAAGATCTTTGTGTTCAACTCCTCATTGTCAAAACTCTTTCCTAATGCTTTCAAGTGATTTACTATATGTGTGAAGCGTGTTTGAAAATTCGTGATGCTTTCATTTTGCTGCATTTGAAATAATTCATACTCCTGGATGAGTGTGTTTTTACGTGCTCGCTTTACTTCATTTGTCCCTTCATGTGTTACTTCAATAGTATCCCATATTTCTTTTGTCGTCTTGCATTGTGAGACCCTGAAAAATTCATTACGAGTTAAGACAAAAACAATAGCGTTTCAGGCTCTTACATCATATTGGGCACGCTTGTTTTCATCCGGCGTCCATTGATCAAAAGTCTTTGGAACAGCTTCAGACTCCGTTTTTCTCATCGGAATGTAGAGACCATTGAGTACAGCATCCCAAACACCATAATCTAGTGTTTGTAAAAATATTTCCATTCTTGGTTTCCAAAACTAATAGTCTTCTCCTTCAAACAATGGTGGTCTAGTTATTGAAGCTTCTTCCCTGTAAACCTGATTCTGCATAGACATCTTGACAGATCGTTTAGAAATATCTTATCTAACCAAGCTCTGATACCACTTGTTAGACAAATGGCATCTAGAGGGGGGTGAATAGATGCATAAATTAAAATAGATGTCAAATTAAAAATTTATTTGTGAGTCAATAATTTGTTAAAGTGGAAGCAATAATATAATCAGGAAAAGAGATAAGGGAAAGAGAAGAGCACACAGAGATTTATACTGGTTCGGGTATAGTCAACCCTACATCCAGTTCCCAGTCAACTCTTAACACAAGAGTGACTCCCCATTCACTATCTTTCAAATTCAGTTTACAAATTACAATCAACTCAGCAGAAGAACCAGTAAAAAGTAAACTAATTAAAAAGACAATCACCTCCTTAGAAACCCACTAAGGATGAACACCTCCCTAGAATCCCACTAAGGATGAACACCTCCCTAGAATCCCACTAGGGATGAACACCTCCTCTGAACAAATCAAAGGATGAGAAACACCTCCTTAGAATCCCACTAAGGATGAACCCCTCCCTAGAATCACACTAGGGATGAAAAACACCTCCTTTTCCACCAATGTAAAAAGGATGAAGGTAATAAAAATAAGAACAGACACACCTGGGTAATGGAGACAACAAATTGTAGAAGCCTGTAGAATGTCAATCTCCAAGAACAAGTGTGATTAACAATGAAAGCACAGAAGACAGTAGAGAAGAAAGTTTTCTCAAAAGGTGTAAAATATCTCTGTTGTTTTGCTCAGAATTCTTTTCTCAAAACTGATTGAATGTAAATTGTATTTTCGAATTCTGTAATTGTGTGTCTTTGATTTTTCATCAAAACTTAATTAAATAGAAAAATAGCATAAGAAAATGGTCGTTGGACATTAATAATATCATAGAGAAAATCAGGATGTATTCAAAAACATTTATTCTTTAAAACATATATATTTTTCAAATTTGAATTGTCATAATTGATTATATTACCAGTATAATTAATTATGATAGAGAAAATCATTTTTCCATTTCGGGTGCATCATAATTAATTATGACAGTGAAAAATATCATGTTATGAATTTTATCACACTTGTACTTTGGAGGCTTATGCATAATATTACTTCATCAACTTGTACCTCCAGTATCCAAGTATTCTAATACTCTATCTAGTCTTCAGGAATCATCTTGGGCTTGCTTGAATCATCATCTTTATCACCTACGTCATAAATTCAGACTTGTCCTTAAATTCATCTCGAATGGTGTTGACTTGAATGTAGTTTACTTGAATCATCATCAAAATCATCTCTTAGGAATGCAGGAATATTTCCATCAATCTCCCCCTCATTGCTTTCATTAAAGAATTATAAGATATTTAATCTTATTTATTAAATATGGATCTAATATCTTTATAATATTGTCACTATTTTATCCATGATCTTATATTTTGATTTGAATTGATTGGGAATATAAGATCAATTATTCTAGTAGATAAGATAACGTAGGTATAAATTATTTTAAAAAAACAACAAATTAATTATTGATATTATTTATTAAAAATATTTAGTAGATAATTAAATCATTAAATTAAATTATTTTTTAACACCTCAAAATTTATAATATAAAAAAATTTGGATATATTACATTAAAATTATACTATTAAATAATTTAAATATATTTATAATAAAACACGTATTTATAATATATATATATATATATTATTAATTTATCATAAACAATATTCATTACAATTATTTATTATTATTGTTAAAATAAAATTATATCAATTAAAAAAATTTATTATTTATTGTAATTATTATTAATTAAAATAATAATAATAATAATAATAATAATTATTATTATAATAAATAATAATAAAATAATTATTATAAATTAGAATATATATTGATAAGTAGGAACAATGTTCAAGTCTAATTATATATATATATATATATATATATATATATATGAAATTAACAATAATTATTATTATAATACATTCTGAAATTATTATTATTATTATTATTATTATTATATATTATTACAATAGATATAATATAAATTAATAATAATAATAATAATTATCATTATATTATATTATATATTGTTATTAATATGTAAAAAAAAATGGCTTATAGAGATACGCCTTAATTAATCAAAGACTAAAAATAATAATAATTTCATAAAAGAGATAAAAAATATTAATGAGATGAAAAATAAAAAAATAAAAATGTTATTATATATAGGGGTAGGGTGCTATGAAAAAAGAAAAGAAAAGAAGGAAAAGAGAGATGGAGAGAAGAATAAGAGAAACGGAGAGAAAAGAAGGACAAAGGGAGATAGAAAAAAAAAAAAAAAAAAAGACAACTTGAAACAAAATTTTGGTGTATCATTTGCAATATTAAGGTATGGAAGAAGACTATTATTATTTTATCTATTTTATTTTAATTATAGTTGTGGAGTGATGTGTTTCCAACCTCATTTTATTTATTTTATTACTTATTTATTTATCTTCAACTACATATTGAAATGTCTTATGTTTATTTATTTATTTTCAGATCCTATAGGTCTTATTTTAATTATCTTCGATTACGTATTGAGCGTGTATTATATTTATTTATTTATCTTCAGATCCTGCACTTGTCTTATTTTAATTATCTACAGTTAGGTAATGGTCTTGTCTTATGTTTATTTATTTATCTCCAATTTTGCACTAGTCTTATTTTAATTATCTCTGGTAGTTGTTTATTAATTCAAATTTATATTATTTTATTGTTTTTAAAAAATAATATTTATTTATGAAAATTTGATGATATTGTAGATGGAGATTGAACTTTGAGGATTGAAATGAGTAGATATCACTAAGAACATGAAATAGAGTCATTTATCTTGACTAGTCACTACAAATTTAATTCAAATACTCATAACGTAGAATGTGCTCGGGAAGTTGAAAATCATATTTTATATATATATATATATATATATATATATATATATATATAATTGTATTATTTTAAATGATAATTGTTTTCACTCCCTGTTGTGATCTTTTGTGCATGTTATATTTAAATATCAACTTAAGTAGATGGAAACCTCAAATATCTCAAATCCCTTTTCTCGCAAATATCATTATCTTATTTCTAGTAACTACTTGAAACACAAACATTATTGATAACTCGTTATTTTTAAAGGGACATGATTATAAGTATTAATATTTATATCTCGATATGAGAACTCTCATCATGCTAGATGGATCAATAGTGATCACCTTCCGCATGTCTCTTATCATTCACCAAAACTCCTTAATCAATTTGTTTTTACCAATAATATAAAAATTTGTATAATTGTAATAAGAATAGAAGGAATAAAAAATAAATAAAATTTTTTATTCTTTTATACATCCTGTAAAAAAGTTAGTAATATAAATTACTTTTATATATAAAATATATTTATTTCAGTTGTTACTTTGTAAAAAAAATGCCACATTTTTTCAACTTGAAACATATTATTGAATTTTTTTTATCATTTATTCAAAATCAAATTATTTAACTTTTTTATTCACTCTCATACTTAATAGATAATGAAACCATTAATATTAAACATTAAAAGGGTCCATACTTTGAAGTTTATTAATGGTGAACAACTTGAAATAAGTGCATACACTTATTTTGATAAAATTAAATAAATCATTTATAAATTTACTACTAATTTATTTAAATAAACATGTTGTTAAAAAATTCATGGGCAACCATTAATGCAAACTTCAAAAGAAAAAATAATAATTTAATGATAGTGAGAAAAAAAATTGTATTAACTTCCTCTTGTATTGTTTTAAAAAAATACTAAATATTTTAAATTTAAAACAATAATATAGATAAAAAAACTCTATCATAAGTAGATTATTAAAATGAATTGACTTAGTTTGATTTAATTTAAATAAAAAAGATTAATGGTCTAATTTGACTTAAATTTTAAAATGAATTATAATTTTTTCTTAGTTTAACTCTATATTTGATCAACGAGACTAACAAATTATTTTTAATAATAAAAAAATAAAAAATATTAATTTATTTATATCAAAACAATTAATTAATGAAAAATATTTAAAAATATATTTTAAAAATTTTAATTATATTAATAAAATTTATTTTTTTAATATATAATAATTTAATAGATAAATTATAAGAGAAAATGATTTATTAGTCAATATAAGAATTAAAAACTTATTTTTCATTATTATCATTCATTTTTTTAGTAATTTATTAATCTAAAATATTAATTCATCTTAACTATTAGATCTTCAAATAAGTGTATATTATAAACTTATTTTTATATTTATTCTTATAATAAATGATTTCTTATCAAATTAATTTATAATACATATATTTTTAATAAAATAATATTACTTTTATTTTATTACTTAAAAAATATTATTTTATAAATAAGATTGGCTCATAAGTCTTATTTAAGCGCATGTAAGGTATGATCTAAACAAATCGAACAAAAATAAATATAATTTAATTTAGGTCACAAATTTTTTATCATACTTAAATCTATTAAACCTTTTAGGTTCATCAATCAAGTTAAACCTATTTGTTAATCCCTTATTGTAAGTTAAAACTTGAAAATAGATATTTGAAGATGATCTATATGACATGTTGAAATATAAGAAGGTTAAGATTCATCATATTTGTTAAAAGAGAAAAAAAAACATGCAATAAAATAATTACAAAAATAATATATAAATAAGTGTTATCATGTGTATCAAACATACTTAAAAATCAAGATAGAACAAATAATACACCTTTAAAAGATTGAAATTGGTTGATAAATAATTAATAAAATGATTTCAAAACTTTCATTATATAACTTGTATTTCAAATAGATTTTTTTGTGTGCATTTTCACTAAAAAAAGTAATAAACTATGGAGGTTAAATTTAGAACTTTTGATGAGTATAACCCACTAGAGATGATAATAATAATAATAAATTGTTACAATATTTTATCAAATTAATTGTCATAACTTGTGTATTTATTTTCACTTAATACTTACCAATGACTATATATATATATATATATATATATATATATATATATATATATATATATATATATCTTCTTTTTTTCTTTTTTTTTCTTTTTTTTTTCTTTTTTTTGTCACAAACTAACTATATTCAACTATTATATATGTTAAAGGAAAATTGTTTGGAATCTCATATTGTATAATTGTCTTCAATAAAGTTGCATGATATTTACTTATTAAGAATGTGTCATCAACTAGAATAATCAGTTTACAATAGTTAAATCCTTTAATAAATGGTTTGAAAGACTAAAAAATCTGATTCAATATATAACATTATTCATATTGGACATCATCAATAGTATAAGAGTTACATACATATTGAATAAATATAACAAATGACAAAATGTGGATATAACAAGTGGAAACATCTATATATTAACACAAACCAAACTAATGTTGATGGTATTTTGAATTTGAAATTTGAAATGTTCACATTATAAGGAAGTCAAAAGATGAACTTGAAGATATTACCAATTTCATGTATGCATTAATTTATATTGACATTTTAAATACTAAAAAATATAACAATTTAGTAAAACATGATCTGAAACTAAAATACAAAAATTTGATTAGAAACTAAACCCTAACTAAAAGCAATTCAAAATCATTAAACAATATTTAAACTCTACATCACCTTTAGGAAGATAAACCTAAATCGACGAAACCAAAAAAGTAACATGAAAGGGTTTTAGGGTTAAATTTTTACCTATTTTAAAAACTCTAAATCAAGATTAATCATATGAGTCAAGCATGTGTTTAAAAGAGACACAAGATAAATATGTGAAAGAGGAAAACACACTTTTGAAACACTTAACAAAAATGGAGTTTACCAAGATAAACCTTAAATCGATGAAACAAAAAACAACGAGAGTATGAGTTTTTAAGGTTTAGATTTGACCCATTTTCAAAACACAGTTTTCAAACACTTTAAAAATCCTAAATGGAGTTTACCAAGATAAAGTCTAAATCGATGAAACTAGAAACAATGGACAAAAGGGTTTGGATTTTACCCATTTTGAAAGTCCTAAACTAAGGTTAGTTATATGAAATAATTATAACCATGCATTTAAAAGAGGTAAAAACTAAATTAGTAAAAAGAGGAAAACACAATTTTGAGATTGCAAGAAAAGAGATGAAAGTATAAATTGTGCGATGAAAGCATTTATTCTGATATTAGTGTATCATATTTGTGAGGTGTGAGATGTATAATGGTTAACTTGAGATATTGAGGGTAAAAAAAGAAGAACAACAAAACATATATTGGATGAGCGTGACTTAGAAGGAGGGGAGAGACATCGTAGTAAGTGTGAGTGAGTATTTAACAAAGAAAAATAATTTTTATTTTTTTATTGAGTGTCTTAGATATTATGAAGAGTCCATCTTTTATTTTTTTCAACTCTTTTTTATTTTTTTTTAGAATTGGCACGTGAGTTTTTTTTCATGACAAAATATTAACGAAATTTTAATTTCATTTTGTATAGTATTTTTTTTATTGTATTAGATAATAGAAACTTTTCCTTTGAAATATATATATATATATATATATATATATATATATATATATATATATATATATATATATATATATAACGACCCTAGAAATCGTTACTATAATGATGCATTCGCAAAATAGTAAACAAGTAAATAACGACATATATCTTATATTATATTACTGTAATTGTAACATAGATTAAAATTCCGGTTCACTAACGGAATCTCAAAATATACTAACATAATTTATTTATATATTATACATGTAAAAGTAGCTCCCTCGAAGCTATCCCACTGAACTATCCCTACTGTCCATTAGTCACATCTCCATCTCTCAACTCCTGATCTACTCTCACGTAAAAGTGATCATCGCAGTCCCATCCACATGGAAAAATTGGGGTAAGTATTAAATCATTTGATATAATAAAACAGATATAGAAGTAATAATTATATATTATGATCAATTACGAAATCATCAACACACTAAGACACCTTCCAGAAGTATACCCTAACTATGCCCGAACTCAGAGACTATTATCTGCGGGCACATTGTGATCGGCACCCGCAGTACCATTCTGACCACCCTCCACACAGAGTAGGATTACTGGCGCCCTTCATCACTCATACTGGAGTACCCCTCCGAGCGCGCCACCAGCCATCCTCCCATCAACTTCTCACCACCTGATCTCATAGTCTACCTGACTCGACTAATCAGTGAAGTCTAGGACCTCATTTAGAATCCTCCGACATAGTTATTACACTAGTGTACTTTGTACCACCCCGGGTACCATTCAAACACAACAAAAATCATTCACATTTGCCGGATTCTGGACCACCTGTCCTCACGGCTCATTCAAGTCAATAAATAATAGTATGTGACTGATTCTGGACACCAACCCTCTGGCTCAGTCTAGCCAATACATGACATCTCATGACTGATTATGGGCATCAGCCCTTAGACTCGATTTGACCTACACACATCACAACACACTACTCGAATCTTTAAAACTGCTACATTCATTCTATATTTTAAATATAAATATATATATATATATATATATATATATATATTCTTCTTCTTCTTTTTCCGAAATCATTTCTTAAATCACTTTCGAAATCATTTTCGAAATCTTTTTGAAATCATTAAATTACTATTTTGCCCTTAATTTTTTTTGAAAATTCCATGTATGTCCCTAAATGACTAATTTACCCTTGGACATTTTCAAAAATTCTATTTATGTCCCTAGGATGTAAAATGACTATTTTACCCTTGGACATTTTCAAAAATTCCTTCCATGTCCCGAAAATGACTATTTTACCCTTGGACATTTTCGAAAATCCCTTCTATGTCCCTTTCTTCTTCCTCGCGCTCGATAACAATAACAAATTTTGTAGATTTTGGCAGATTTCAAATTACTCAATTTTAGACAACCAAACTAGTCCCAAATTCAAATTAAACATGAATTATATCTAATTTAAGTTGAAAACAACAATTTTACCATATAATTCATCCTTAATTTTAAGAATTTCAAAAACTTTCAAACCATGAACAGTGCATCCAAAATAAGAAATTCTTCAAAATCAGACATTCAAATAAATCATGTCTCTACTCCTATTCCTTATTCACACGGTATTCACATAGTACCCAACAATTCAATTTCATATATTGAATGAATTAAACTTCCCCTTATCTTGTATGGTATTTCTATTGAAGTTTTCCCACTTAATTCAAACTCTCTCCTGTTTCACCAGATCCTGTAAGAGTAGAGTATCGTTGCTTGAAATTTAGACAAAACAAGAAGAAGGATGAGAGGAAAATTTAGATTATGCTCATCCCCCGTTTCTGTACGCGCATATATAAAAGCAAAAATTTACTATGCATGAGGAAAACTTTGTTACGAAATTTTCTTGCACAGTAATCTTATTATAATATTAAAAAAAACATACGTCACAATTTCCCCTCCACAAAAAATTTCATCCTCGAAAATAAACTTACTTGGAAATAGATATGGATAGGACTCTCACATCTGATCCTCCATCTCCCAAGTGAAGTCTTTGGATTTCTGATCCCATACTACCTTCACCATTGAGATGGTTCTACCTCTAAGTTGCTTCCGCTGAAAATCCTCTATCCTCACTGGTCTCACATCAACGGAGAGATCGTCTCTAATCTGCACATCGTCTGACTCCAGGACATGACTAGGATCATGTACATATTTCCTCAACTGAGATACATGAAATACATTGTGCAGATTCGCCAAATGAGGTGGCAACGCTAACTGATATGTCATTGGACCTATCTTCTTCAAAATCTGATATGGGCCAATAAACTTGGGAGTCAACTTCTTAGATTTAATTGCCCTTCCTACTCCAGTAGTAGGTTTGATTCTCAAAAATACATGGTCTCCCCCCTCAAATTCTAAAGGTCTCCTCCACTGGTCCGAATATGATTTTTGTTTACTCATAACGACTCTCAGCTTCTCTTGTACCTCGCGAACCTTCTCTGTAGTCTGCTGGAGTAGCTCAGGTCCGATCAACACTTTCTCCTCATCCTGATACCAACATAAAGTTGTTTGGCACCTCCTCCCATAAAGAGCCTCATATGGTGTCATTCCGATACTGGCATGATAGTTGTTATTATACGTGAACTCTATTAATGGAAGGATATCATCCCAACTTCCTAGATTATCCAACACACAAGACCTCAACAAGTCTTCTAGTGACTGGATAGTCCTCTCTTATTGACCATCTGTCTAGGGGTGATAGGCTGAACTCAACCTAAGTCGGGTACCTAATGCCTCTTGTAAAGTCTGCCAGAATCTTGAAGTAAATCTAGGATCCCTATCTGAGATAATGCTAGATGGTACCCCATGTAATCGAACAATCTCGCGAATATATAGTTATGTCAGCATAGCCATAGATATCCTCAGATTTACAGGGAGGAAATGTGCACTCTTCGTCAATCTGTCCACTATCACCCATATCGAATCGTGCCCCCGAATTGTCCGTGGTAAATGGGTAACAAAATCCATGGTAATGTTATCCCACTTCCACTCAGGTATCTCCATTTGCTGTAGCATTCCTCCCCGTCTCTGGTGTTCCAACTTTGCTTTCTGACAAGTCAAACAAGCAACTACATACTCTGCAATATCTCTCCTCATACCAGACCATCAATAAACCTTCTTCAGATCCTGATACATCTTAGTCATACCGTAGACTCAGACGACTCTGATGACCTTCATCTAGTATTGCTCTCTTCAATTCCTGGTTAACATGAATACAAATCCTTCCTCTGAATATCAGAATATTATCCTCACCCATCTTGTAGTCAATGGTTTACTCAGATCCTAACTGATCCATAACACCTTTCAATGTCATATCACCCTGTTGTCTATCTCTGATCATCTCGAGAAAATCATTAGTAATGGTAATGCAACCACAACTAATGCTAGTATCACGAAACTCTACATCTAGATGCAAATCCCTAAACTTCTCAAGTAATCTCAATTCATCCATCATCATTGCTGACATCTGAACTGCCTTCCTACTCAAGGCGTCAGCCACCACATTCGCCTCTCTTGGATGATAAAGTAATTGAAAGTCATAATCCTTCAGAAACTCCATTCATCTTCTCTGTCTCATATTTAGTTCCTTCTGATCGAATAAATACTTCAGTCTCTTGTGATCACTAAAAATTCCAAATCTGACTCCGTAAAGGTAATGTCTCCACATCTTGAGAGCAAATACCACTGCTGCTAGTTCTAAGTCATGAATGGGATAATTCCTCTCATGAATTCTAAGTTGTCTCGACGCATATGTCACCGCCCTTTTATCTTGCATCAAGACACAACCGAACCCCTGAATAGAAGCATCACAATATACCTGAAAAGATTGAGTCACATCTGGGATCACCAACACTGGGGAACTAGACAACCTTATTTTCAACTCCTTGAAACTCTCCTCACATTTATTTGTCCAAGCAAAAGGTTGATCCTTACGGGTCAACTGTGTCAAAGGAGCTGCTATTTTAGAGAAACCCTCTATAAATTTCTGGTAATATCCTGTAAGTCCCATAAAGCTACGTACTTCCGTCACTGTCTTAGGAGGTTCCCATTTTAACACTGCATATACCTTGGTAGGATCTACAAATATCCCTTCTGCCGATATTACATATCCCAAAAACTGTACCTGGTCTAACCAAAACTCACATTTTGAAAGCTTGGCATATAATTGTTTTTCTCTTAACACAACCAACACCGCCCTCAGATGTTCCTGGTGTTCTTCCCAAGTTCTAGAATAAATAAGAATGTCTTCTATAAAAACAATAACAAACTTATCTAAATAAGGACGAAAGATCTTGTTCATGTAGTCCATAAATACTGCAGGTGCATTTGTTACTCCAAACAGCATGACCACATATTCATAATGGCCATATCTCGACCTGAACACCGTCTTCTGTACATCCTCTTCTTTAACCAGTATCTGATGGTATCCATATCTCAAATCAATCTTAGAAAAGATTGATGCTCCCTGTAACTGGTCTAATAAATCATCAATCCTCAGCAATGGGTACTTGTTCTTGATAGTCACCTTGTTTAGTTGCCGGTAATCAATACACAACCTGGAGCTCCCATCTTTCTTCTTTACTAGAAATACAGGAGTGCCCCAGGGAGATACACTCGGCCGAATGAACTTCTTTTTCAGCAAATCCTCTATCTGTTTCTTCAATTCAGTCAATTATGCTGGAGCCATCCGGTATGGTGCCATAGAGATTGGGCCTGAACCAAGAATTAGATCAATCCCAAATTCGACCTCTCTCTAAGGTGGCAACCTTGGTATCTCATCTGGAAACACATCAGGAAATTCACTCACAACCGGTACCTCTTCTAGGATATTATCTTTCACTTCATCCATCTGAGTCAGGATCAAATAACACTGAGCTCCCTCTCGTAGCTCTTTCTGAACCTGCCGAGCTGATGTAATAAGCTCATCTCTTGATTCCGGATGTACCAACCTCTTCTGTCCACAGTCAATCAGAATGCGATTGGCAGATAACCAATCCATCCCTAAGATCACATTCATATCCTTCAAAGGTAAACCAATTAAGTTCACCTTGTACTGTCGTCCTTCTACGACAACTGGGCACCTCAAACACACATAGGAAGACACCACCAGTCCAGTTGCTGGTGTAGATACCCTCAATTCATAGGGTAGGTCACACACAAGTAACTTAAGTTTATCCATACAATTATCAGTAATAAAAGAATGGGTAGCACTTGAATCAAACAAAACTCGTAGAGGTATATCAGAGATAAAACACACACCTTGCACTAAATTCTCTGACCTCGATGCCTCTGCTCCTGACAAGGCAAACACCCGTCTTGCAGCTCTAGGTTTCACGTCACTCCCTCTGGGTGCTAATGATGCCCCAACTAAGACTATAACACTGGGCTTCTATGGACAGTTTCTAGCCATATGTCCTGGCTTCTAGCAAGTGTAGCAAAGACCTGCCCGAGAAGTCTGGAAAGGAGTAGTGAAGGAATTCTGTGGGCACTGATTCCTGTAATGAGGACCTCCACATTGAAAACATTTCACCCCGGATACAGATCTCGATGATCAAGGTACTGGGGTAACACTGCCACTCCTAGAAGACTGGGGGCGTGAATAAGACATCCTTCTCTCTGATCTACTACCCCCACTTAGGACCCCACTTGGGTGGGTCCTCATCACTCTGACTCCTCTCTCCTGGAGTCTCTCTATTGTCTTCGCTTTCTCCACTAGCTCTGAGAATCTCCTGATAGAGAAAGGAACCACCATGAGCTTGATCTCAGCCCTCAAGCCCTCCTCAAACTTCCTGCAAAGCCACTGTTATGAAGATGTACCTGTGTAGAAACGAGATAAGTGCTCAAATCGTACGGCGTAATCATGCACCGTCATATTACCCAGTCTCAGACTCAGGAACTCAGTCTCCTTCTGAAATCTAACACTGTCAGGGAAGTATTTCTCCAGAAATCTCTCACGGAAGGTTTCCCAATTACACACCTCCACACGTGCAATCATCATCCTTTGAGTCCCTGACCACCAGAACTCAGCCTCATCCACTAGTAAGTATTTCCCGAATGTCAATTTCCTGTCTTCCGGGCATAAGGTAGCCTCAAAAATCTTCTCCACTTCACGTAACCACTTCTCTGCTGCATCTGAACCCAAATCTTGTCCAAAACGAGGCGGATTATACCTCATAAACTCAGTCAGCCCCATATGCTCTGATTGGTGGAATCCAGCAGAGGATGATGCCATAGTTGGCCTCCACTGCGGGTAGGTAGTTTGCTGCTGCATGGCAGCTGCCAACATTTCCATTGCCCTGACTAGGGCATCTACACTCGGTGGAGTAGGAGTAGGAGTAGGAGGTCACGGTGTCATCCTACATCAAACGCAACCATCAATACAGAGCAAACATTCACACACACTCACATATCAGAGTATAATCACAACGGACTTATCATAGGTTCACTACCCATCCCCACAGATTTACAGGGATACTACCGCTCTAATACCACTATTGTAACAACCCTAAAAATCGCTACTATAATGATGCCTTCGCAAAATAGTAAACAAGTAAATAATGACATCTATCTTACATTATATTACTGTAATTGTAACATAGATTGAAATTCTGGTTCACTAACGGAACCTCAAAATATAGTAACATAATTTATTTATATATTATACATGTAAAAGTAGCTCCCTCGAAGCTATCCCACTGAATTATCCCTGCTGTCCAGTAGTCACATCTCCATCTCTTAATTCTTGATCTGCTCCCACATAAAAGTGATCATCGCAGTCTTATCCACATGGAAAAATTGGGGTAAGTATTAAATCATTTGATATAATAAAACAAATATAGAAGTAATAATTATATATTATGATCAATTACGAAATCATCAACACACTAAGACACCTTCCGGAAGTATACCTTAACTATGCCCAAACTCAGAGGCTATCATCTGTGGGCACATTATGATCGGCACTCGCAATACCATTTTGACCACCCTCCACACAGAGTAGGATTACTGGCGGCCTTCATCACTCATACTGGAGTACCCCTCCGAGCGCACCACCAACCATCCCCCCATCGACTTCTCACCACCTGATCCTGTAGTCTACCTGACCGGACCAATCAGTGAAGTTTGGGACCTCATTTAGAATCCTCTGGCATATTTATTACACTAATGTACTTTGTACCACCCTGGGTACCATTCAAACACAACAAAAATCATTCACATTTGCCAGATTCTGGATCACTTGTCCTCACGGCTCATTCAAGTCAATAAATAATAGTACGTAACTGATTCTGGGCACCAACCCTTCGGCTCAGTCTAGCTAATACATAACATCTAATGATCGACTATGGGCATCGGCCCTTAGACTCGATATGACCTACACACGTCACAACACACTACTGAATCTTTAAAACTGCTACATTCATTCTATATTTTAAATATAAATATATATATATATATATATATATATATATATATTATTCTTCTTCTTCTTCTTCTTTTTCCGAAATCATTTTCGAAATCACTTCCGAAATCATTTCCGAAATCATTTCTAAAATCTTTTTCGAAATCATTAAATTATTATTTTGCCCTTAATCTTTTCTGAAAATTCCATGTATGTCCCTAAATGACTAATTTACCCTTGGACATTTTCAAAAATTCCTTCCATGTCCCGAAAATGACTATTTTACCCTTGGATATTTTCAAAAATTCCATTTATGTCCCTAGGATGTAAAATGACTATTTTACCCTTGAACATTTTCAAAAATTCCATTTATGTCCCTAGGATGTAAAATGACTATTTTACCCTTGAACATTTTCAAAAATTCCTTTCATGTCCCGAAAATGACTATTTTACCCTTGGACATTTTCAAAAATTCCTTCCATGTCCCTTTCTTCTTCCTCGCACCAATAACAGTAAAAAATTGTGCAGATTTTGGTAGATTTCAAATTACTCAGTTTTAGACAACCAAACTAGTCCCAAATTCAAATTAAACATGAATTATATCTAATTTAAGTTGAAAACAACAATTTTACCATATAATTCATCCTTAATTTTAAGAATTTCAAAAACTTTCAAACCATGAACAGTGCATCCAAAATCAGAAATTCTTCAAAATCAGACATTCAAATAATTCATATCTCTACTCCTATTCCTTATTCACACGGTATTCATATAGTACCCAACAATTCAATTTCATATATTGAATGAATTAAACTTTCCCTTACCTTGTGTGGTATTTATACCGAAGCTTTCCCACTTAATTCAAACTCTCTCCTGTTTCACCAGATCCTGCAGGAGTAGAGTATGTTGCTTGAAATATAGATAAAAGAAGAGGAAAGATGAGAGAAAAATTTAAATTATGCTTTTCCTCATTTACGTACGCGCATATATAAAAGCAAAAATTTATTGTGCATGAGGAAAATTTCGTTACGAAGTTTTCTTGCACAATAATCTTATTATAATATTAAAAAAATATGTCACAATATATATATATATATATTATAAATTACTCAAAAAAACCATTTATTTTATTAATTATATTAATTAAAATAAAATTTTTAAAATAATAATAACAAAACTAAAAAAATCTTCCCCTAAATTCGTCAATTAACAATTGACTAAACTGAAGTGTTAGAGCGACTTAAAAAATAAATTTATATATTAAAATTATTATACACCAGTACGACTTAATAAAAAATAAAAAATAATAAAATTGTTTATTAATGTCTACTTTTACATTAAAATAACAAAATCGTATTTTAATATATATAAACATATCCTTTTCCATAAATTTAAAAGTGAATTACACCTATTCAATAAGTATACAGGTGTCATTAAGCCATAATCAGACTATGTATTAATTTGGTGAGTTAAACTAAAAGAGTGACCTTAAAAATTTGAAAGACTAGATTTGTTTACTTTTAGGCGAGAGAAAAAAAAAATCATCAAAAATAAAAGCCAAAATTATATTTTAGACCAAAAAATAAGGAATCGTTCACGGGTGTTACGCTGGTCTCATGGGTGTCACCACCCACCACCTACTACACCCTTTCTTCACTTTAAAACCCTATCTCACTCTCACTAACCCGTTCATTCACACACTCACATTTCCACTTTGAAACCCTACTCTTACAACTCCAATCAACCACTCATGGGTATGCCAACAACCACCACAACTTTCTCCATTTTCTTTTCTCTTCATTTTCATTCGTTCTCCGCTTCTCCCCATCTAACTTTTTTCTTCTTTCTTTTCGATTTGTTTTGTTTCCGAACCATTTGCATGCATCAGGCAAGGTCAAGATCGGAATCAACGGTAACGCTTCTTCATCCTTCGATTTCCCTTGTGTTCCTTCAGATCAGTTCAACGCTTTTTCTACTCTTCAATTTTCACTTTTTTTTTTTGAAATTTAATTTAAATTTAAATGTATCAGGATTTGGAAGAATCGGCCGTTTGGTGGCCAGAGTGTCTCTTCAGAGAGACGATGTGGAACTCGTTGCCATTAACGACCCTTTCATCACCACCGATTACATGGTACTGCTTTTCTCCTACTTTCATACTCAACCTTTCGATCTATCTAACTATGAAGGGTAGAATAAGGTTTATGGTCCAGATCGATTCGGTTTTTGCTTATTTACTATTATTGACTGTTGGATCTGATTGTTGACGGGGTTTGGTTGCCCCTGTAGACATACATGTTTAAATACGACACTGTTCACGGACACTGGAAACATAGTGATGTCACCGTTAAGGACTCCAAGACCCTTCTCTTTGGTCAGAAGCCAGTCTCTGTTTTTGGACACAGGTCTATTTTTTCACTCTTTTACATGTTTTCGGTTGTTATGTTTTGGTGTTTTCATCATAAACGGTGTTGTTAAGCCCTTCGTTGATCTTCAGGAACCCCGAGGAGATCCCATGGGCTGAAACTGGAGCTGAAATCATTGTTGAGTCCACCGGAGTTTTCACTGATAAGGACAAGGCTGCCGCACATTTGAAGGTTTTTATTTCTAGCACTACCCCTTTACCACTATTAACTATTTCCTTTGTGTATGAGTCTGTTATACTTTGGTATGGTTGATGTGTCATGTTATATTTTTATCTGTATACCTTGTATCCTTTGTTTTATTTTTTAAAAATATTGCATGTGATTTATTTATCATTTCTATCCCGTGTGTGTTATTGATGTTAACGTGGATGTCTTTCTATTAATAATCCAGGGTGGTGCTAAGAAGGTTATTATTTCTGCCCCCAGCAAGGATGCTCCCATGTTTGTTGTTGGTGTTAACGAGCACGAGTACAAGCCTGAATATGATATTATTTCCAATGCTAGCTGCACAACCAACTGCCTTGCTCCACTTGCTAAGGTTTTCAATTCTCCAGATTCTGTGTAGTGGACTTTGATGTTGATTTTGTCTAATATATTTTGTCCTAATTGTTTCTTTACAATTTTGCAGGTTATTAATGACAGGTTTGGCATCGTTGAGGGTTTGATGACCACTGTCCATTCCATCACTGGTGAGTCTGTTGACATTTCCTTTCCTGTTACGAATCTTGCCTCGTACATACTATTTACTAAGTTAGGTTTATATTTTTGTCTTGCAAACCAGCTACCCAGAAGACTGTTGATGGACCATCAGCCAAAGACTGGAGAGGTGGAAGAGGTGCTTCAGTTAACATCATTCCTAGCAGTACTGGTGCTGCTAAGGTAAATTTGATACTATATTTTGTTTTTTTGTCTCTGTCGTAGAATCGATATTGTACTGTTTACTTATACTTTTCTGTCCAGGCTGTTGGGAAAGTCCTCCCATCTTTGAATGGAAAATTGACTGGTATGGCATTCCGTGTTCCTACCGTGGATGTCTCAGTTGTTGACCTCACGGTGAGGCTGGAGAAGAGTGCCACCTATGACGATATTAAAAATGCTATCAAGTAAGGGCATAATACGTTGATATTACTCTTATTGGTATTCTGGTGTTGTTGAACCATGTGCAAATTTTCAAGGCTTTTGCTATTCCAAACTCGATTCAAAATTGGCTACACTTTGAGATTGGTCCTTC
Source organism: Sphenostylis stenocarpa (assembly GCA_963425845.1). Taxonomy (NCBI): domain Eukaryota; kingdom Viridiplantae; phylum Streptophyta; class Magnoliopsida; order Fabales; family Fabaceae; genus Sphenostylis; species Sphenostylis stenocarpa. Next base: position 42,743,460 of record OY731406.1, read on the forward strand.
TCCATTGTCTTATATAAATGTTTTCTTTCTCAGGGAGGAATCAGAGGGCAAGTTGAAGGGAATTCTTGGTTACACTGAAGATGATGTGGTCTCCTCAGACTTTATCGGTGACAGCAGGTATATAAATTATGTTCACAGTTGAGAAGTTATTCACATACATGATCACTGTAGTGATACTTCCTGTCAAAGTTTTTGTTGCCTTTTTTTTCTGTTGACATTATTAATTTTTATCTGTTTCTCGAATGGTCTCATTGTACCAGATCAAGTATTTTTGATGCAAAGGCTGGAATTGCATTGAACAAGAATTTTGTGAAGATCGTCACGTGGTACGACAATGAGTGGGGATACAGGTAAATCACCTTCAACCTTTCTCATTATATAATAGTGTGTTAGTGCATCACGTAACAGAAATTTGGTATTTAATTAACCCAATACGTTGCTAATTGGCCAAATCTAAATCATGGGAATTATATTTATTATTATTTCAGCTAGATCTAATACATGCTTTGTTCCTGGTCTTTGCAGCTCACGTGTGATTGACCTGCTTGTTCACGTTGCCAAGACGTGTGCAAAGTAACTTGTCTACACATTAGTACTGTATGTTTATGTTAGCTTCGAGTTTAGTGTCTTGCTCATGCAAAAATGAGAAGTCTGAATAAATCGGATCCCGGAACGATTGTTGTTACACTGTTGGGAGAATTAAGCTCTTTTTTGTTTTTTCTTTCCCTCTTTTGTTGGAGGGGATGGGAGCTTTTGGATTTTTATATACTTGCTGATGTATTAAGCTTGATTGATTCTGAATGTCGACATTTGCCCTCCATTTTTCATCTATGTTCTTGAGTGTTTAACCCCCTCCCCCTTTTTTGCTTTTGTATTTTTGATTCATATTATATATTTTTCTGCACGTTTATAACTTCAACCTAACATTTTTGTTTTATAAAAATCAATTGGGGGCGAATTGGATATGGTTAACTTTTAATAGAAACAATGACGAAAAGTTGTACAAATTTATTGGTCCGTAAAAGTTTATATAGTCATTTAGCCAGTCTTTTGGTATAAAAATTTCAAGTATGATGTATTAGATGGTTGATTGCATTTGCGATATTTCCCTCAGGCTTGGTTAGAATTATGTCATACATGCTACATGTTTTTAGTTATCTCTTTCCTGTTCTTTAAGGATCATGTAATTATAAGATCTTTCTTACCTGTTGTCCTTGGGTAATTTTCTTGTCTCTTTCCTTTTTCACTTATCGGATTAACTTTTTCCATACAGTATATTGTTGATCACTGTGTTGTTACAATAGAGGGGAATGAAATAGGAACACGGAAATAGTAGAATTTGTTGTGCTGCTACACTCGTACAAGACCAATTTTATAAATTTCAACTAAATCCCCTCGATATTGAAGGTAAAAAGATTATTAAATACTTAAGGATGAAACTTTACATAACATTGAAGTAACACGTGAAAAGGCTGTTCATAAAGGTAAAACTTGTCAAATATTTTCATGCTCATAAAATTTCAAATATAAAACTAAGCATGAGTTCCTTCACTCTTGTAAATAGTAAAATATTACAAGAGTGAAATAAGGGACTTATAATTTTACGTCATTGTTAAATAATTTTTATTTAATTTTATTTTAATATTAGGAATCTTAAGTAATTCTAAATAAATTCTTATTTTATATATATTTTTATATATTATTTTAATATTTTATATAAAAATTAATATATTTATTAAATAATTAATTACTTTAATTAATCACACATCATTATATTTAATATATAAAAATAATATAAATATATGATATTTAAATAAATATAATAAAAATCAAATAACATTATGGAATTGATTCTCTTTAATTTTTTATAGATAGTTTTCGGAAATCAATAAAAAATGAAAAAAATAGAAATCAATTATGTGCACAATACAAATGCATAATAATAAAAAAAGGAATTTCTTTTTGTATTTTATTAATTACATAAAAATAAATTGGAATTCTAATGGAATATGTTTGTTGTTTGTGAGAATCCCTTGAATCACTATTACATTACTTGATTCAAAGGGTTCTTAATCATTTTATTGTTTTTTTTTTAACGTGGCCAATCTCCTCTTTTTTGCAATTAGTTTCGCTACAGTACCAACTGTTCTAGCTAATTGTCCACCCTTTCCGAGTGTGATTTCTATGTTATTTATAGTCGTGCTTAAGGGCATATCAGTTGGAGTAGATTTTTCTTTTTATCAATCAAAACCTCTTCCCAAACTATACAAACTTCTTACAAAACATATGACTTTCTGGATGTAGCTGATGATATATGCTTCATCAAATCACATGAATCCATTTAGCAATACTGGAATTTTTATTCTTTATACTGAATTACATGAAATTTTACCTAATCCCGTATATCAAATATTTATTAGTGTATGAAATACCTATTATGAAAGGAGAATATACTATATAAAATTTATTTTCATTATTCTATTTTTCACATTTTTGTCAAATATGTTCTACCAAATTTGTTTGAAGTTGGTAGTGAGTATTTTTATCTTGAACCGCTATTTTCCTTTAAAGGTACGTAGATTTAAAATTAGGATGAAGACTTCAAGATATATCAATAGTTGATATGTCATTTATATGATATCATAATCAATATAATTTTGATAGGTATGTTGTCCTAAACAATCATATTGAGTAATATGATACATTCATAAGTTATGTTCTTTAATGTATGAGCATCCAAAAAAATGTGTCAGACCACGTATAATTGCAAATCGTGCCTTTTCTTTTTCTCTTTCTCTTGGCTACCTTTTGTCCTATGGGACGAGATATTGGTGATGTTGTTTCACATTCTTTAACTTTGTGTGGTGTCTCTGAGTTAGAAGATGATGAATATGCGCCTGAAATATAAATCTTGCATCTTTTTGAAGAATTGTCCATAAATGTCTATTATCATTGGTTCATCTCTTAACAACAACCGAGTGTGTTTATATTCAAATTTTTTTCCCTTTCAAATTTTCTATGAAAATCTTATGTGTTAATGACATAACATTTTTATCGGCCCAACCACTTTTCCTTTGATTGGTAGCTTGTTTGTAGCATGCATCAAATTTTTGAACTCCAGGGTGAAGTTTACTCCATCGAAATTTTAATTAACTCACTGACTTCTTTGTGAAAATGCTATGTTCGTCGTTATTGTGGTATGCTTCTTTGATTTGTTCTCAATATTGGGTTAATGACTTATCAACTCCAACAATTGGATCATTCAACACATTCAACCATGATCGAATTAGAATCATATTCTTTAGTATTGAGAATGCTACACAAGGTTTCCTCTGAGATATATTTTCACTGTTTCCATCAAGTTGGATATTATCGTGTCCGATCGGGGAAGGAGACTCTGTGTTGGATGAATGAGGAATGTTATTCATATTTGATGTCATTAAATATGATACAAACATAAAAAAATAGTGGTGAATAAATATAATTTTGGGAATTTTTACCCATAAGAGATGAATGATTTTGCAATAAATTAAAATAATACTATTGGAATCCATAATTGGAGAAGAAGAAAAATGGTGAAATGAAGGACATGCAAATTTTTTTTACCACTAATGGAGATTTTATAATGTAAAAAAGGTGCAAGTCAAGGACTACAACGGTAAAAATTTGGATGAACGACTATTTTTTTCTTAATAACAAATATATGTAATGAGTATTTTTCTCCATCTCCTTTCTCCACCCTCACCTCTCCTTTCTTCATTTTCGTTATTCATCTCCTTTCTTCCCCCTCACCTCTCATTTCTCTATTTCAGTTCTCCTTTTTCAAATCTCCCTTCCCCTTTCCGCTCTGTCTTAGTAATGGATACATGTATCGAGTATTTTTCCCTTGCCTTTGTCTTCGTGTTTGCTTCCACGTCCCCTCCGCGTCCACCTTCACCTTCGTTGTCTGCCTCCACTGTCTGCATGTGCTTCACCTCCGCATCTCGCCTCCATCCCTTTCCTCTTTCGTGTCCACTATCTGCGATAACAATTTATTCATCGCATCCGCGACCATGGTTGTAATATCCGAAAATTAATTTATGTAAAATTTTTTCAAAAACAATGTATTAAATAATATTTTAGGTATTTTAAATAAATTTAAAAAGACTCATTTATGTAAATATATATATTATTAAACTATTATAAAAAAATATTTATTAAAATAATAATTATAGTTTAAATTAAAAAAGGATATTTATTATTAAAATCAAGTTAGTTAATTAATGATTATAAAATAAAATTGATTATTGAAAAAAAAGACCTTATCTCTTTAAGAGATAATGATTAAAAAATATATATAATTAAATAAAATAAAAATATATAAATATGACCTTAACTCTTTAAAAGATAATGATTATAATAATAATAATAATAATAATAATAATAATAATAATAAAATGTAATCTTATCTTATCTCTTACATTAAATGCAAGTAAAAAAAATAATTAATTATGATTATAAATAGGGGTTAGGAAGAAAGGGAGGAGAAGAAAGGGAAAGAGAGGAGAGAGAGGGAAAGAAAGAAAGAAAAAAGGGAGAGGAAGGAGAGAGAGGGAGAGAGAGAGAAAGGGAGAGGAAGAGAAAGAGAGAAAAATGATAAATAATTTAAAAAAAAAATTGGTGTAACATTTTTAATCCTTAATTTCTTAAGGTAGGGGAGTAAACTATTATCATTTTATCTATTTTATTTTAATTATATTTGTGGAGTAAGGTGTCCCTAACCTTATTCTATTTATTTTGTTACTTATTTATTTATCTTCAACTACTTACTGGTATATTTTACATTTATTTATTTATCTCCAGTTATACACTGATCCTATTTTAATTATCTCCAGTTACGTACTGATCCTGCTTTATGTTTATTTATTTATCTACAGTCCTGCATTGGTCTTATATATTTATCTCCAATTACGTACTGATCTTATTTGTTTATTTTATTTTATCTTAAGTTATGCACTGATCCTATTTATTAATTTATATTTATATTATTTAATTGTTTTTAAATAGTAATATCTATTTATGAAGATTTGATGATATTGTAGATAGAGGTTGGACCTTAGGGATTGAAATGAGTAAATATCACTCGAGAGAGTGATTAAAATTGGACTCATTTATCTTGACTAGTCACTGTAAATTTAATTTAAATGTTCATAATATGGAATAAATGAAATATGTTGAGGAAGTTAAAAAATATATTTTATATATCATTATAAGATTATATTATTTTAAATGATAATTGTTCTCACTTCCTTATTGTTATTTCTTGTGCATGTTACAACTAAAATATTAACATAAATAGATGGAAGCCTCAAGGTGGAAAACACGTATCATTCAACCATTGTTAGAAGAAATTTTTTGTTTATTAATTTTAATAATTGTTTTTTATATAAAAACAATGTAAACTTGTAAAGCTCACATATTTGTACATATAAATGTATAAACATTTTATCTTGTATCTTACTTTTGTCAAGACTTAATAGAAAGTAGTAATATCTTAAAATATGGTTAACAACGTAAAATAAAAAGGATGTCACATTAGATGATATCAGAGCAACGTTTCATGTGTGACCTGTGAAATGAGCCTATCATGAGATCTTATTAATCCTAAATTATATAATTTTAGATGACAAATAATAGGAGGAACAACGAGTTGACAGAAGTGGTACAAGCTATCCGAACATGTTCGTTGAATTATTAACGAACCAAAACATGAAGGAACCAATGAATCACAAGGTTTAGTTGAATTTAGGAGAAACAAATCTTCGCAATTTGCTGGAGGTTATAACCCATAAAAGACTTAATTATGAATTAAAGAATTGGAAAAAATATTTTGAATTATGAATTGTCCTGATGACCAAAAGGTGAATTACGTTGTGTTTATGTTAATAGGAGAAGTTGAATATTGGTGGGATAATACCAGAAGATTACTAGAAGAAAGAAGAATAATCATTACTTGGAGGGTGTTTAGAACAAAATATTTAGAAAAATATTTTTCCAATGATGTGAGGAGAGCAAAAGAAATAGAGTTTATGCAATTAAAGCAAGGAGATATGACAGTAGGAGAATATGCCTCTAAGTTTGAAGAGCTAGGAAAATATTCTGCATTCTTTTATCACCCTGATAAAAGAATGAAGCATATAAAATTTGAGAATGGACTTAGGCCTAAATTGAGAAAAACAATAGGAATATTATAAATTTCTGATTTTCCTACGGTTATTCATAAGTGTAAATTTTTGAAAGATTTTGAAAACCACAAAAATAGTAAACCAAAATATTTTGGACCTCAGCAAAATAAAAGGAGACAAAATGAAGGAAAACCCTACAACCGCCCCCAATGGAGATCCCAACCCAGTCAATTTTCTGCAGAAATTTTTAATAACTATATAAATAATCAACTCAAGTGTTTTAAGTGTGGACATAAGCATTATGCTAAAGATTGTCATATTAAAGGACCTGTCTGTTTCAAGTGTGAAAAACCTAGTAATATATTCTCTGAATGTCAATAACAAAAACCAAATTCTAGTCCTTTTGCACCAAAAACTAGACCTTTGACAAAAGGAAGAGTGTATACCATGACTGAAACTGAAGCCTCTCAAAATAATGATTTGATCCAAGGTATGTGTTTCATTAAAGGCAAAACTTTAAATGTACTGTATGATTCAGGCACAACTCATTTATTCATTTCCAATTATTGTGTCTAACACCTTGAATTGTCAACTTCTTTTCTAGACACTAGTTTGATTATTTTAACTCCCACAAGTAAGTCTGTAATCACCAATAAAAATTGTCTAGATTGTCCTTTGTTCATTGAAAATAGAAAATTTAATTTGTCTACCTTTATCTTAATTAGATGTAATCTTAGGCATGGACTGGTTATCTTCAAATCAAGTCCTTCTGAATTATGCAAAAAAGTAGTAATATTTTCAAATTCTCAGGATCTTTTGAATTTCTCTACTAACTCAGTAAATGAGTCTTCGAAAACAAAGTTCAAGGATATTTGTTATTATTTTCTATGGAAGTAAAAGAGGAATTCGATTTGAAAAATATAGCAGTTGTTCGAAATTTTCCTGAACTTTTTCCTAATGATATTCCTGGTTTGCCACCCAATAGAGAGATTGAATTTTCAATAGATTTGATACATAGAACTGGACCAATTTCTATGACACCATATAGGATGTCATCTTTCGAACTGACATAACTAAAGAAATAATTGGAAGAGTTACTTGAGAAATAATTCATTCGTCCTAATCTATCACCTTGGGGAGCCCTTATTTTGTTAGTTAAGAAGAAAGATGAAAGTTTTAGGTTGTGCGTAGATTGTTGTCAGTTAAATAAATTCACCATAAAGAATAAATAACATCTTCCAAGAATAGATTATTTGTTAGATCAATTAAGAGGAGCTTTTGTATTTTCTAAAATAGATTTAAGATCAGGATATCACCAAATTGGAGTAAAGGCAGAAGATGTACAAAAAACTGCATTTAGAACTAGACATGGTCATTATGTATACCAAGTGATGTCTTTTGGTGTGACCAATATTCTTGCAATATTCATGGATTATACGAAAATGATTTTTCATCCATTTTTAGATCATTTTGTTGTGGTTTTTATATATGACATTGTTATTTATTCTAAAACTTTTGAAGACCATGAGGAACACCTTCAAGTTGTTCTTCAAATTTTGAAAGACAAACAATTGTATGCTAAATTGTCTAAGTATGAATTTTGGTTAGAAGAAGTAAAATTTTTAGGCCATGTCATTTCCAAAGAGGGAGTATTAGTAGACCCAACTAAGGTAAAAACAATTCTACTTTGGGATCCACAAAAAACAGTGACTAAGGTTTGTAGTTTTTTGGGTTTGGCAGGATATTATAGGAGATTCATTGAAGGATTTTATAAAATAGCTATGTCGTTAACCAAACTCACCAAGAAAGGTCAAGCTTTTGAATGGACAAAAAAATGTGAAAATAGTTTTCAAGAATTTAAGAAAAGATTAACCACTTCCCCTGTACTAGCATTACCTAACCCTAATGGACACTTTGTGATATTTTGTGATGCTTCCAAAATGGGATTAGGATGTGTTCTTATGCAAAATAGAAGGGTAGTTGCATATGCTTCAAGACAATTAAGAACACATGAGAAAAATTATCCAACTCATGATTTAGAACTAGCCGCCATTGTTTTTGCACTCAAAATATGGAGACATTATATGTATGATGGTAAGTTTAAGGTTTTTAGTAATCATAAAATTCTTAAATACTTGTTTGATAAAAAAGAGTTAAATATGAAATAGAGAAGATGGATGAAGTTTTTGAAAGATTATGATTTTCAATTATATTACCATCCAGAAAAAAGCAAATGTAGTAGCAGACACTTTAAGTAGAAAATCTTTATATGTCTCTTCCCTTATGATTCATGAGATGAGTATGCTAGGAGAGTTTAGAGACATGAATTTATCAATTACCATGAACCCTGATAGAATAAAATTAAACTTAACTCAAATTACTAGTGAATTACAAAGACAAATCCAAGAAGCTCAGGTCACTACAACAAAAACATCAAATAGTGACCGAATTTTCGGTCACTAAATGATTAAAATCGGTCATTAACTAAAATAGTGACCAAAATAGTAACCAACCCAAATCGGTCACTATATCGGTCACTAACAAAAACATTAAAAAATTAAAAATATTTTTTTATAACTCTCTAATCTCCCTTTTATATTCTTTTATAATATATTTTTTAGAAATTTGAATTATTATTAGATTGAAAGAATTGTTACTTGGCAAGATTCGAACCCAAGTACTTTAGAATTAGAGACTAATACTCCAACCACTTAGCTACTAGAAATTTTTGATAATAGTTTATAAATAAAATATATAAATACAAATACATATATATATATATAATATATATATATATATATATATATATATATATATATATATATATATATATATATATATATATATATATATATATATATATATATATATATATATATATGTTGGATGAGAGGGTGCGCTTGAGGGTGAAAGTGTGTCGAGTAGATTTTTAAAATTTGATGTCAAATTTGTGAGCGAGTCTCTTTATATGAGTTTATAATTTAATGACACAATATAATCTTTATAATTTATTTATATAATGATATAAAATAATTTTTTTCTTTATTTATTTTTATTTTATTTTAATTTATTCTTCTTATATTTTTTTCTTCTATTATTAAATTAAAATTCTTATATTAAAATAATTTTTTCAATATTAAAAATGATTAAATATTTATTTTTAAAATTATTTAATTTAACAAATTATTATAAATTAATCTAATTATGATTATTAATAGAACAATTTTTTCCTAACATATATATATTTATTTGTATATAAATATAATTTATTTGTAAATTTTTATTAAAAAATTATAACGAGTTTAGTGGTTGGAGTATTAATATCTAACTCTAAGGTACTGATTTTGAATCTTATTAGTAATAATTTTCTTAATCTGATTAAAAAAATTGTTAATAAGAGAAATTATATATTTTTGTGGAAATTAGAGTAATTAAATTGTTGTTATAGACTAAAACCCAAAAAGTAAAAAATAAAAAATATAATTAAATAAAAGAAAAAATATATACTTTTGCATTTTATTTTCAAATATTAGTTTTTTTATGAAATTATTTTTAATTCAAATAATTAAAGTGATATATATATATAATTTTTTTATTTTATTAATTTTAATTTATTAATATTATCAAATTTTAGCTTCATGATTAAAAAAATACCAATAATTTAAATTTTATTAATTCTATAATTTTATATAATTATTATTATAAATTTAATTCTCCAATAACTAATAATATTAGCACATTTATTAAATTAAAATTCTTTATTTTAATTAATTATTTTGATTTTTTTAAAATTTTTTTTTAAATAAAAACGATAAAACTTAAAATTAATTTCTAAATAAATCTTCACATATTTATGGTTAATAGTATATTATATTATTATGTTTAATTAAATTTTAAAATAAGTTCACTTAATCTTTACACTTTTATAAAAATACTAATATAAACTTAAAATATTTGTCCAATTACTAAATTATTTAAAATATTAATATAAATTTGAAATATCAATTCAATAATTAAAATAATTTTAATTTTTTTATAAATACATTGAAATACATTTTTATTAACATAAAAGTAATATATATATATATATATATATATATATATATATATCAAAAAGAGACTAAATTAATAATTAATTTAATCATTGATTATATATATAAAAGAGATTAAATTAATAATTATTTTAATGATTGAATCGGTGACTAATTTAATAATTAATTTTAATTTTTTTATTTACATACTAAATTAAAAAATAAAATAAAATAATTATATTACTAAATTATTTAATAAGTTAATAAATTATTTTTAAAATTTTTATAATTTTATGAAAATTTTTATCAATTATTTTAAATTATTAAGTAGATTTATATTTAATATATTATTAAAATATTTTTAAAAATTATTTATATAAATAAAAATAGTCACTAATTTATATATTATTTGTTTAGTGACTGAAATTTTAGTCACTAAATCAGTCACTATATAACATACATCTAGGCACAACAAAAATGTATCAAGATCTTAAGAAAATATTTTGATGGCCTAAAATGAAGAAGGAAGTGACACTATGTTGCATCATGCTTAGTTTGTCAAAAAGCTAAGATAGAACATCAAAAGCATGCAAGAATGCTACAATCTTTAGACATAGTTGAGTGGAAATAAGATAGTATTGTAATGGACTTTATAGTTGACTTACCACGAATAATTTAAAAATTTGATTCCATATGAGTTATTATGGATAGGTTGACAAAGTCTACTCACTTTCTACCCATTAACATTAAGTATTCATTGAAAAAACTAACTGAATTATACATAAAAGAAATTGTGGAGTTACATGAAGTTCCATCTAGTATTATTTCTGATAGGGATCTCAGGTTTACTTCTAAATTTTGGAGAAGCGTACATCAAGCCTTAGAGACTAAGTTTCATCTTAGCTCAACTTATCATCCTCAAACTGATGGAAAATCAACAAGAACCATCCAATCTTTGGAAGATTTGTTGAGAGCGTATGTGTTAGAGGATTCTGGTAGTTGAGATTGATATTTGTCATTAATTGAATTCACTTATAACAACAATTTTCATTCTAGCATATGTATGACATCCTATGCAAAACACCTTTATGTTGGTTTGAGATTGGAGAGAATTTTATCTTAGGTCCTAACATTATTCAACAAACCACAGAGAAAATTAAGATAATTCGGGAAAAATTAAGAATAACTCAAAGTTGACAGAAAAGTTATGCTGACAAGAAAAAGCGATCCCTTGAATTCTAAGAAGGTGATAATGTATTCTTGAAGATAACACCGACAACTGGAGTTGGTAGAGTAATGAAATCGAAGAAACTCACTCCTCAATTTATTGGTCATTATCAAATTCTTAGAAAAATAGGTCTTGTTACTTACCAAATTTCTTTACCCCTTTTCCTTTCTAACCTTCATAATGTGTTTCACGTATCTCGGTTAAGAAAATATATCTCTAATCCTTCTTACATAATAATGTTGGATATAGTACAATTAAAGGATAACCTTACATTTGAAACAATGCCTATACAGATTACAGATATGAAGATCAAGCAACTGAGGGGAAGACAAATTCCATTAGTAAAGGTTGTTTGGAATGAAATTACTAGAGATGCTACATGGGAATTAGAAAAGAGAATAAAAGAAAGTTACTCTCATCTGTTTTAGTCACTAAAAATTTTGAGGACGAAATTTCTGTAAGTATGGGGGAAATGTAACATCTAAAAAGGGAGAGGAAGGAGAGAGAGAGGGAGAGAAAGAGAGAGAAAGGGAGAGGAAGAAAAAGAGAGAAAGAAAGAAAAATAATTTTAAAGGAAAATTTTTGGTGCAACATCTTCCATGTAGGGGAGGAGACTATTATCATTTTATCTATTTTATTTTAATTATAGTTGTGGAGTGATGTATCTCTAACCTCATTCTATTTATTTTGTTACTTATTTATTTATCTTCAACTACTTACTGATCTGCTTTACGTTTATTTATTTATTTATCTCCAGTTATACACTAGTCCTATTTTAATTATCTCCAGTTACATACTGAACTAATTGCCTTAGGTTTATTTATTTATCTCTAGTCTTGCACTCTGGTCTTATTTATTTATCTCCGAGTTACGTATTGATCCTGTTTGTTTATTTTATTTTATCTTCAATTATGCACTGATCCTATTTATTAATTTATATTTATATTATTTAATTGTTTTTAAATGGTAATATCTATTTATGAAGATTTGATGATATTGTAGATGAATGTTGGACCTTGGGGATTGAAATAAGTAGATATCATTGAGAGAGTGATTAAAATTGGGTTCATTTATCCTGAATAGTCACTACAAATTTAATGTAAATCTATGGAATAAATGAAATATGTTGAGTAAGTTGAAAAATATATTTTATATATCATTATAAAATTGTATTATTTTAAATGATGATTGTTCTCACTTTCTTATTGTTATTTCATGTGCATGTTATAACTAAAATATCATTATAAATAGATGGAAACATCAAAATGGAAGACATGTATCATTCAACCATTGTTAGAAGAAATTTTGTATTTGTTAATTTTAATAATTATTTCTGATATAAAAATAATGTAAACTTGTAAAACTCACTTATTTGTACATATAAATGTATAAACATTTATCTTATATCTTATTTTTGTCAATATTTAATAGAAAATAATAATATTTAAAATATGATTAACAATGTAAAGAAAATGGACGTCAAAATGATTATTGCCACTATATTTGGTGGTATATTTTGTCTCCAATTTTATATATTTTCATATTTTAATTTTGATTTTGAAATTGACTATTGTTAATTGATATTATTGTTATTGGTGGTTGATAATTTTGTAAATTTTGATTGAAAATGTTTTAGATTGATAAACATGATTTTGCTGTGTTTGCTTTCGGATTAATGAACATGATATTAAAATATTAATATTTTATTTAAATAAACCATGATTTCATAAAGTATTTGTCTGATATGGAGCAATTATGTATACCATGTCTTCTTCTTCAGTGTGAAGCAACTTGGAAATCTTCGTTCACTAGCGAGAATTTCTTATAAAAAATATTATTTTAATAAGGACTTCATTGACGAGGTTTTTAAAATTGAAAATATTTATTGTTAAAGTATTCTCTTTCATCTTAAGAATCGTATGTTTATGAAATTGATACTATTAAATTAATGTTTTTATCCGTAAAGAATATTTATAAAATTCTTTCATTGGTTTTAAAAATTGAAAAAAAAGTTATATATAAATAATTCTTTTATTTGGTAAGAAATTAGTTTGTGATTAACAAAATAATGTTTTCCTTATAAATAACTCTTATAAAAAACATTTCATTGAAAATATTCTGATGTGACCGAACCGAACGTAATTGTCTTCCATGAAAAATAGGAGCAATCATGAACAAAATAATAAAATTTCTAAAGTATTTAAAATTTAGTTTTAGCTTTTATACAAATTGTTTTTTTTTTCTAGTTTGGAAACGTATCAGTTTATTTCGTGTAAGTAGGAATACGTGGAGGATTAAATCTGAACTTATTTAGAGGGACAAAATCATATTTTACTTCTTTAAAATTATTATTTTATGTGAGAAATATTAAAAAAGTATTCTATTTATTTTCCTTTTTCACTCGTGCTCAATAAGAATTTACTCATCTTTACGTTTTCCTCTATTTTATCTATTTATTTGAAATACACATTGAAAAGCTGGTACATATATTAATGCCTAATCATAAGTTCACAAACATAAGATTTGTTTAGTTTACGTTAAGAATCAATTAATAGAACCGTACATATATTTTAATATAAAATCGATTCTATTCGATTTGAAACCAAACAAATACTTAATGGCATTTTCTAGATTTATGATGATGTTTATTTGAATTGAGTTTGAGATACGCAAATAATGAGGTCAAACAATTAGGTCATGCATGTGGTATTATAGTTTTGGCCATTTCATTATTTTGTTGAATCAAATATCTCAAGATCTGACGGATCTTGACCATTGATCTTGGGAGGCTAAATAATATATTATTAATAAATAATAAATATAAAATAATATATTATTAATAAATAATAAATAAATATAAAAGGAAGAAAGAAGATAAAAGGGTAAAATGATAAAATTGTAGATATATATTTAAATATATTAAATGATCATTAAGTTTGAGGTGACAAAGTCATAAATTATATGGGAGTTACAAAATTGAAGAGGGGTTAAGAGGATAGAATTGTAAATATACAAATAAATATATTAAATGTTTATTAAGTTTGTGGAGCCAAAATCATAAATTACATGGGAGTTATAAAACTTTAGAAGTGCTACGTCTCAATTCCAAGAAGATCCGCCACTGTTGCCACCCTCTAACCATTGCCACATGTTTGGAACCCTAAAAAGAAGGCAAAGAAAAAATTGAAAGCCACATGTATGCGAACATTTAAATCTTTTGTGCCCACTGCATCTGATCCACATCCTTCCTTTGTCCCTATAAAATACAAACTACAAAACTATCGAATAGTGTAACATACTTACTTTATGTTGCATTCACCTTGCATTTAGTTAATTTTAGGTAAACTAGGACTATGACATTTTATTTTTTAGTACATGGATTTGAATTGGTTTTAGCAATACAATGAATATAAAGTTAGTTCTTACAATATAATAGAATATAATCATACTAATAAGTTAAGTCTATGTTATCCCTAAATATTTGTAGGAAAAAAAATAATTGGCTTTTTCACATAGGTTAAAGTTTAGTTTTGTGCACAACTTTTAAAGAAATTCTTTAAATTGTCCAAATGTTGATGTGTATATAAGTTATTTTTTTCCTATAAAAAATAATTTAAATTTCTTATTTTCTTTTTCTTTTAATAAATACTTGCGAAAAGGATTGTTTAAATTGAGATGTCAAATATTATTTTTTTTAACAGAATTCTTAATTATAATGAATAAGTTTACTTTGTAAGAGAATATATTATAAAATAAAATCATTTTGCGTAAAAATCATTTAATAATAACTTTTATGGTTTTATACCGAGCTGGAAGACGAATGTGAGCGAACAAAACAAGAATAAATAAATTTATTTTTCGTAAAGGTTATTCCATCTTGTCTTTGAACATTTCTATTTATTTATGAACATATTTTATTTGCTTTAGAAATATATATTTTCAAGTATTAATTTTAGTTTATACAAATTTTACTTAACGCAAATAATAATTGTAAATTGGCTTAATCATCATTGTCATAAAATATTACACCTATAAACATTTTGATTTATGAATTTGAGAGACTTGTATGTCTACATAGTCTTACTTATTAGGACAATTGACTAAATATTTAATCAGAATAAGATATACAGCACTCGATTGAGAAAAATAGGCTCATACTTGGTAAAATGTAAAATAAAGATAAATATATTAAGAATCAATAGTTAGGCAACAAACGCTAGCCACTTAGCTAAAAGCTTAAGCTGTTAGTAAGGGTTCACACTTATTACTTTAACCACCGGTCCCACCACGCTTCCGCGACTCTGATTCCCCCGCTCTTCGGGAATCTCGAGGGGACTTACCACACGCTGCCCCAATTCCGTCCTCGGCAGGAATCGAGCACGCGGCCTCGCTCTGATACCAATAGTTAGGCAACAAGCGCTAGCCACTTAGCTAAAAGCTTAAGCTGTTAGTAAGGGTTCACACTTATTACTTTAACCACCGGTCCAAAAGGATGAGCGCGCAGCGTTAGCCACTTAGCTAAAAGCTATAGCTGTTAGTAAGGGTTCACACCACGATACTTAAACCCTCGGTCCCACCACGATTCCGCCACTCTGATTCCCCCGCTCTTCGGGAATCTCGTGGGGACTTACCACCCGCTGCCCCAATTCCGTCCTCGGCAGGAATCGAGTGCGCGTCCTCGCTCTGATACCAAAGGATGAGCGCGCAGCGTTAGCCACTTAGCTAAAAGCTATAGCTGTTAGTAAGGGTTCACACCACGATACTTAAACCCTCGGTCCAAAGGATGAGCGCGCAGCGTTAGCCACTTAGCTAAAAGCTATAGCTGTTAGTAAGGGTTCACACCACGATACTTAAACCCTCGGTCCCACCACGATTCCGCCACTCTGATTCCCCCGCTCTTCGGGAATCTCGTGGGGACTTACCACCCGCTGCCCCAATTCCGTCCTCGGCAGGAATCGAGTGCGCGTCCTCGCTCTGATACCAAAGGATGAGCGCGCAGCGTTAGCCACTTAGCTAAAAGCTATAGCTGTTAGTAAGGGTTCACACCACGATACTTAAACCCTCAGTCAGATACCGGAGGGTGGACAGAACAGAGAAAACCGAGAATGAACCCAGAATAAACTGCCCTGAGACCCGAAGGGGGGATGGAAAGGAGGAAAGTAAAGAGACTGGAAAACAAATAAATTAAAACATGTTATAACTCTTTATCTCTTCTGTCGGTCAACGTGGCTACTTAGCTCACAGAGAACCCGAAACCGGGCTAGCTAAAATGAAGACTGTCCGAGATAAAGTCGGTTATAGCAAGAAAAGTGTTCACTTATAAGATTATGAGATGGATGAATCTGGCATAGCCGGTTAGACATCTCCACATAAGCTTATACATGAACGAAATTAAATGCAAAAAGTAAAGACAGAGAAAATAAACACACAAAGTCCATGATAAGATTATGAGATGACTGAATCTGGCAGAGCCGGTTAGACATCTCCTCATAAGCTTATATGAACACAAACAAAGCTGTACAAAAATTTATTTAAGCCTTTAAATGATTATCACATCTTTTAATAAATAAAGCTTAAGGCATCCGAGGACGCCCTTATAAGAAAATTACTCCATAGAGGGGGAGCAGAGAAAACTTACTTGGGGGGAAGAGAAGGAGAAGGAGAGGGGAGATGCTGAATAACTTCTCTTATTGATAGTAAGAAATTTACATAAGCAGGGGAAATGTAGAGAGAAGGAGGAGAGACTTGTCTAGAGAGAGGGGGGGGAGGTTCTTAACTTAAGCTTCTGCCCAGCATAAGGGACTTACGAAGCCTTATATAGAAAAACAAAAATATTAAACTAATGAATAGTAATTTACATGTGGGACCCACTTTTTGACTAATGGGTCTCAAAACTTAGCAAAGAAGTAATCCTACGGAGGAAACTTCCTCACTAAAAAACAAAAATAGTAAAGTCACTAAAAGACAAAAATAGTGACATTCATTAATTTTTTTTTTTTTTTTTTACATTTTATCAAAAGACTGATTCAATCTTACCGTCATTAACATGCAAGGCTTAATGGGCCTAACAACATGTAACGGAAGAGGAATCGTGACAAGGTAGCAAGATATCATTATCTGCCATTAACCTTTGTCGTCTTTTGATACAAGTGTGTATGACGTAAGGGCTTACGTCATGAGAAGCTCCTCGAAACCTTCAAGGGCAAAATAGTCTTTGTGGGGCTAATGACGTGGGAGATTACGTCATTAGGAGTTCCTCGAAATCTTCAAGGGTAAATTCGTCTTTATCATAAAGACTCATTGGTTGTGGGGAGGCGGGATTTGTACAGTTCCGCCGTACATGAGCGGCTTTGCCAAATTTCACCCAAAGACTGATGGTGGTGGTTTCGGCTAAAAGCTCTTTGTCGATATCTTCATCTTTGAATTGATCATACCTCGCTGTAGTGAAAGGAGGATTATTATGATCAATCTTTTCGAGGTTATCACTGAAACAGATATCAGTGAATGACTCAGTATCCAGAAACAAATGATGTTTAGCTGGATAATATTCCCCTTTTAAGCTGTAGGGGTGTGTTGAGAATATTTCAATGAAATATTCTTCACTGTAATTGTTTCGAAAGAACGCATTTATCCAGTAATTTATCTTGGTACCGAAAAATGGTTCTATCATAGAGTTTCTGAAAATAATCATCCTTTTCAAAAATCCTGAAAAGAATAAATCTTCAGTTAATTGTTTGCTGATCCAAGCAGGATAGCATTCCACCAAATAAGGGTTTATTCCGATGTTATACTGATCGGAAGATGAGGGTGCCGAATTATCTTGATATTGGACTATCCTCAGGTGTAGGCGGAGTGTAGAATCTACTGGTAATTGGAATAACCAGTTTTGTAGTGCTCCAAGTTCTACTAACAAGGCAACAAACACATGTTCGTAGATTTTTTCTTGGATTGGGCCAGGAAGTTGTCCCAAAATTTTTCTTTTGAATGACCCAACATAGGCCATTTTATTTGTAAAAGATCCATAATCAATGGTTTCGAAATCATAGTACATCTTTTTACGGAGTTCTAAGATTTCGGTTTTTAAATCTTTATTTTCTATTTCCAAGCAGGAAATATGTTTTTGAAGATCATTTTTCTGAAAAGAAAAAGAGTTTTTCAATTTTTGTTCCTTTTTCTTAGCAAACGCCAATCGTTGTCTAAGTTTAATGGAATCATAAATCGAAAAATTCTTTTGTTTTGTTGGTTTTTCAAAAATGAAATTACCAACTTCAGGATGGTCCATTGATTCAACACTCATGTTTTCAGACCCTAAGGTTTCTAAGGGTTCTGAGATTTCAGATAAATTATCCTCTTCATCTGGATAAAATTCATCTAAAAATCCGTTTATAATGTCATCAAAAGATACATTATCTATTGTTTCTTTTACATATCCTATCATAGGACTGTTTTCGTTTTTAGGGATAGTAAAAATACTATTCCTATTTTCCTCCGACCTATCTTGTTCTAGGTCTATTTATCTCATGATGATTCTTAATTAGTTATACTTGACGGAAGACATATATAAAATAAAATAAAAATAAAATATCTCATAAGTTGTAGAGAGTTAATAGATTTATATTTGATAAAATAGAAATAAATATTTTATGATTACCGAGAAGTTACACTTATATATTATCTTATATAAATTTTTGATGATTTTCTCATTACTAACTTGTTACTGTTCATTATTCACTTATATATTTGTTAAATTAAACATCAGAAAACTTCTACTAATGACTTCTCCTTTTCTTCTATATACATTAGCTCGAATGATACCTTGCAAAACTCGATCAATTCTTTAAATTTAAGTATAAATAAAAATATTTATTATTTATTATTAATTATTATACATTCGATTTAAAGATTTTTAGACTAATATAATTTCGTAAGTAATAATTGAGATAAATAATAATAACTTATATTTTCATGAATTTTATATTATGATAAGAATTATGTAATTTTTACATCTAAATATACAATTATTTAAGCACAGAGATATCTCAAAGAATCTAATATGTCTATTCATATGCTTTATATATATAATTATTATTTATTTAAGAATATTATCCACCTATTGTTCATATAAGACCGATAATATTCAAGAATATTGTTTAACTTAATAATCATCTTCAATATATAATATTTATATGTGTTAAACATATTTATTTTGGCAAAACAATCAAATTATATATTGAAATCTAATTAATTTAATATAAATTTTGATCAATATTAAAAGACACGTTTCTATGTGTTTTCTGTTTGAAATGCTGACAATTATACGAATAAAACTTAATTACTGAGGTGTATATATTCATTGCTCTTAAGGATTTATCCGTGGTGTACCGCGGAAATCTCCTAGGATATAACACGAACTTTCTAGATTTTTCGAGGAACTCAGAAATTAGCGATGAACTCTTAAAAGAGTAAATAAACCCAGGTTAAGAAAAGAAAAAAATGAGAAGAGAAGAGAAGTGAAGAGAGAATGAATGATTATGTTTTGGGACAATATGAGTTGGTCTATTTATAGGTATGATATGAGTAAGAAAACCCATCTTCGTAGAAAAGCGACATTTACATTGCTCAACTTCCCCATGCCTTTGACAACTTCCCCCGCAACCCTAGCAACATTCATCAACTTCTCTCGCAACCTCAGCCACGTCTTCATCAACTTCTCCTGCAGTTCCACCCAACAACGTTCAGATCTCAACCTCTCTAGGATTTTGGAGCATATCAAGGGTTAGTGGCTACATAAAGAGGGATACTTTTTTTTGAAATACTCTGAATGTATAACAATCTCCCACATATTGCAAAATTATGTGAAAGAAAAAAAAAATAAAAGAAGAAAATCCTGGGTCTCATATAAGATGTAATGGATCAAAGCTGTTATAGCAAACTATATGAACCAGTCATAGATTAAAAACTTAACATATAGTGTAGTTGATATAACAAGCTATATGAACCAAAACATTTAAGCATGTGTTAGCGATTTATCAATCACAATAGACCCCCACAATTCTTGTTGTTATCGTCGTGTTGCGCTTACTAGGCCATGCACGTGCCCAATATTCATGAGTGATCTAGAAATTTTGTCAATATCTCATACGACCCTACTTAACACTCATATACATGATTTCATCAAACGTATGCTATAAATCATACACTACCTATAAGGGATATGCAATTATTAAAAAAATTGTTTAAACTAAAATTCGTATACCACATAAAATTTTAGTTGCAAAGTTTAACTTCTCAATGATGCAGTATTTAACACTTTCACACACACCCACGATAGGAATGAACATAATTGATTTTAATCATTTTAGAACTAACAAGTGAGTTGTTTTCATTCATATGAACCTTATTCATGAGATCTTCAATCACAAAGGTTGAGTTACCATCACTTATTTGTTTACAAGTAGCTTGAGTCTCATTCCCCTCGATGTTTCTAAAATTATGTTTCTCTCTAGGGATTTCGTTAGAGGATCTGCTAGCCATTTCAAGAGAAACAAATTCTGATTCCATTATTGATATTGCAATAATCATTTTCCTGACTGATCTCCATGTGATTGCACCCCCAAGTGTAAATACATAACCACTAGTGGATTTTGTCTTATCTGAATCAAAGATTCAATTAGCATTACTATACCCTTCTAGTATAACAGAAAATTCATTAAACCTCTTAAGTATCTCACAAGTCTTGCAAGTGCATCACAATGTTCCTAATTAGGACATTAAGTGTACCTATTTAGTCTACCTACTGCATAAATAATGTTAGTTTTAGAAAAACTCATTAAATGTATTAAACT
Organism: Sphenostylis stenocarpa; assembly: GCA_963425845.1. Taxonomy (NCBI): domain Eukaryota; kingdom Viridiplantae; phylum Streptophyta; class Magnoliopsida; order Fabales; family Fabaceae; genus Sphenostylis; species Sphenostylis stenocarpa. Next base: position 42,764,728 of record OY731406.1, read on the forward strand.
CCCAATTATCTAGCCATACTGAGGTTGAGAAATAGAGTCTCCCCTATTTTTCTTTAATTTAGAATTAGCATTATAAGGGGTATTTACTGGTTTGAAGTTATAATACCTAAAATTTTTAAGAAGTTTCTCAACGTGTTGTTCTTGGAATAGTAAAATACTATCTCCCTTCCTTATGATTCTAACTTCCAAAATCACATTGACTTTACCCATGTCTTTCATTTCAAATTTAGATACCAAAAACAACTTAATTTTAAAGATTATGTCAATGCATGTACCAAATATTAACATGTTCTCTACATATAAACATATAATGGCACATTCACCACTTTCAAATTTAGAGTACACACATTTATCAACATCATTAGTTGAAAATTCATTACAAAGTAGAACACTATCAAGTTTTTCATGCCACTTTTTTTGTGTTTGTTTTAATCCATATAAAGATTTTAAAAGTTTGCACATTTTGTTCTCTTGACCAGGAAAAACACACCTTTCAGGTTGAGATATATAAATTTTTTCCTCTAATTCACCATTCAAAAAGGTTGTCGTAACATCCATTTAGTATATAACTAGCTTATGGATATCTACTAGAGCTAACAAAACTCAAATAAAAGAGATCCTAGTCACAAGGGCAAAGATATCAAAATAATTAATGTTGGGTTTTTGAATAAAACCCTTTGCTACTAATCTTGCCTTATATTTATCTATGGATCCACCTGATATTTTTTCTTAAATATCCACTTATAACCAATGAGTTTTGCTCCTTTAGGTAAATCTACTAAAGTCCAAGTATTATTTTTATTAATTGAGTCAATTTTAGTCCTAATGGTTTTATCCCAATGTGTTGCATTAGGAGCACTAGTAGCCTCTAAAAAATTCGTTGGATCAGTTTGGACTAGATAAGTGTAAAAATTATCTCCAAAGAAGGTTTCATTTATCTGTCTTTTACTTCTTGTCAAATCCTCATACGTGTCATTACTATTAATATCTATAGGTTGTTTAAGTATCTCACTAAGAAAAATATGTTAAAAAAACTCAATATTTTTTGTCTCTACTATAATATTATGCTTAATTATATCACTTTTAAGGACAAGAAACCTATAGGTAGCACGATATTTCGCATAACCTAAGAACATACAATTAGATATTTTAAAGCCTATTTTTCTTTTCTTAAGATCAGGTAGCATTACCTTAACTAGACACTCTCACACTCTTAGGTATTTAAGATTAAGTTGATAACCTCTCCATGACTCATAGGGAGTTTTACCGATTTTCTTATGTGGTATCCTATTTTGTAAAAAATATGAAGTAAGTAGGTTTCTCCACAAAGGTTATTAGGTGCACTAAAACTAATAAACATGACATTCATAATTTCTTTAAGATTTCTATTTTTTCACTCAGCTACTCCATTAAACTCAAGTGAATATGGTAGCGTCACTTCATGAACAATACATTCTTTAACACAATAATAATTAAATAATACATATTCACCATCTTTATCTGATCTAATCCTTTCAATTTTCTTATTTAATTGATTTTCTACTTTCGCTTTATAGGTTAAAAATATGTCAAACGCTTCATCTTTATGTTTGATTAAGTATACTTTATTGTATCTAGAGTAGTCATCTATAAATGTTATAAAATAATTTTTACCACTTCTCGATATAGTTTGTTTTAAATCAGCTAGATAAGTATGAATTAATCCTAAAAGTTCAGTTTGACGTTCTACTCAGTGACATTTTTTTTGTTATTTTAGATTTTACACGTATGTCATATTTCCTACTTTGTTTATCATGCATATTAATTAATCCTAGTCGTTGCAATTTAATAACATACGAGAAATTTATGTATCCTAATCTAGCATACCACACATCATACAAATAAACAATATAAGCAGAAAAACCAGATTCAATAACAACTTCATAGATGTTAAGTACAAAAAGACCTTGATTACAATATCTTTTCCCCACAAACACATTATTTTTTGTCATAACATTCTTATCAAGTTCAAATGATACTTTAACCTAATTTTTACCAACAGTGTTACATATATTAGATTAACTTTGATTGATAACACATATAGCATATCACTCAAGCTTCCCAGATGTGAACTTTAGAAAAACTTTTCCTTTTTCTAGGATAAGAGTTATTCTAGAATCACCGAGATAACACATGTTCTTCTCCATCCTCACACTAGTGTAGGAGGTAAAAACACGTCTGTTTGCACATATGTACCTGGTAGCACTAGATTCTACCATCCATTTTCTTTAATTTGTCACAAGATTTATTTGGGAAACGACAACAATAATTGTATCTCGTCCTTGAAATAAATTTGCCTTAGGAGGATTATTGTTTCTTATTCTATGTCTGCACTGAGGTGTATGATGACCTGACTTTCCATAAACAAAATAATTTCTCTTTTTCTTGAAGATGAGGTTAGATCCATTGGGATGAGAATTTTTAAAATTATTTTTCTTCTTATGATCATGTGTTTTCTTGTGCCTTTTTTGAGCTAGTTTATCTTTTAATATATTTACTGTAATTGATAATGCCTTAGCCCTTGCAGTAGTACACTCTTTTTGGGTAGTGTCTTCGATGATGATGTGCATGATAAGATTGACAATGACATCTATTTATGTTTGTGCTTCAGTTGTTATTTGTAGTTTGTCCAAGATTCCATAAGTTTTTCTATTAAAAGTTTTGAAATAAACTCACCAGGTAAGACTATGTTTTCAACTTTAATATTTTCAAGCAACTTGTGGTACTTGTTGATCTGGATCTTGATACCCTTGTCTTCTAGCATCTCCTAACGATAGTAGTTTCCGATAACGAATCTTTGTCTCACGATATCTTTGGTAGTGTATTTGAGAATCAATGAATCCTAAATATCTTTGTCTTTCTTTTAATAACAATATACATCGAGCAAATCATTCGACAATACACTAAGCAAGTGTGTAACATATCTTGTTTGAATGAAGAGTCTTCAATCTGTCTGGAGTCAGGTTTGGTATTTGTAAGAGTGGAAGCTACTCTATATATGTATAACAGAACAGAAATGCATTCCTGCTAGCATTGAAAGTTTTTCCCATAGAAAATTTTGATTTTCAAAACTTCCAGGAAAAGTTTCGCAAACACAGTTTGAGTTTTAGAAATATTGTTTGTCTTTTACTGTGTAAATTTGTTGTTGATATTTATATTGTCAGCTATAAGTCCTTACGATTGTTGTAAATGCTGACAACAATACGAATAAAACTTGATTTTTGAGGTGTATATAATCACTACCCTTAAGGACTTATCCATGATGTATTGTGCACAATGACAGATCTTTTTGGGAGATGAGTAAGGTCATGACCCCCCAAAGTTTTGTAACTTACATTCGTATTTATGATTTTGGCCTCCTAAACTTAATGATTATTTCCAAAGTTTTGTAACTTATATCAATATTTATGATTTTGACCCCCTCAAACTTAATTATTGTTAAATATATCTATTTGTATATTTACAAATTTCACTCTCACCCTTTCATATTCTTTTATCTTTTTATATTTATTTGACCCTCTCAAGATCAATGATAAAGATCCATTACTGATTATGTAAGTCCCCCAGAATATAACAAGAACTTATCAGATTTTCTAGGAGACTTAGTGAAGAATTCTTTAAAGAGTAAATAAAAGAAAAAAAAGATGAGAAAAGAAGTGAAGTGAAAAGAAGAGAGAATAAATGGTTGTGTTTTGTAGAAGTGTGAGATGATATTTTTATAAGTGTGATATGGGTAAGAAAATTCATCTTTGCATAATAACATTCACATTGATTAAGTTCCTCACAGCTTTGACAATTTTCCTGCAATCCCAACAACATTCATCAACTTTTCCCGCAATCCCAATCATGTTTTCATCAACTTCTCCCATAGTCCCAGCCAACAACTTCAAATCTCAACCTAGGATCGTGGAGGATATCAAAGATTAGTGGTTACCCACGGAAAAATTTTGTTCCATACTCCAAATATGTTACATTTACTTCTATGTCACGCTTTTACTATTCATTTTTCTCAACATTTATTACGTGATTTATTCATTTATTTTTTACTTGAACGTTTATAAATACTTTATCTATGTTAACGATGAAAAAGAGACAACCACTTAAAGCAACAAGTGTGATCCAACTAAGAAAAAAAAAACATAATATTATGTTAACGAATACCATACTCCCTTATAAAGCCACTTTAGTTTATATTACCATTAAAGGTAATTGTGGAAAGAAAGCTTATCCATTTTACTATAACATTATGATGAATATTATAGAATTTTATTTTATATGTTTTGTCCTTAAATTTAATTAATATTTTATTTTACATTATATTTAACAAATTTGTTTTTTCACGGAACATACTTGTAATATTAAAACCCTTAATGCTACTTTACGTTAATACTTTAGTATTTAAGGTATATTAGCTTTTGGGATTTTTTTTTTCACCAAGTTTGATGAATGTTTGTTTTTTTTTCATGGACATGCTCACAAGGTTAAAAAAGATAACTTGTTGTGCTTAAGTTACTTGAAGTAAAGTTTTCGTTCTATTAACCAGCCAAATTGTTCTCATTATTCCGATATTTACTGTATTTTTTTTTTCTCATGTTATAAAATCTAGTGTTGCTAATGGAACCGTTGGTTACTTACTATAAGACCTTTTTTTTTTTCTTTTTACGAAGAATCATTATATATTGGTTTTGGATTATTGTAAACATTAATATAAACACAATTACACTAATTAACTGATTAATCAAGTGTGAAGATTTTCTAAATATTAGTCCATATTCATTACAAGTAGTCATTAAATATTTGAGATCCTCTCTTACTTAAAATTAAAGGAAAAATTCTGTTTAATAAATCCTACTTATTTATTACTAAACCTAACGCTAAAATAAAAAACTAACTAAAAAAAACAAGAAACATGAGTGACTAATTTAGTAGGACAATGTTGAGTCTTTATTTTAACTGCATAATTCAAGAAAAAATGAATAGAATTTACATAAACATGATTTCTCTAATAATAATAGTAAATAACAATATAAATGCATTTAAAAAACAAATAAAGTAAAATGAAAAAAAAAACGAATGGAATATTCGCATATTGGAGTGAAGCAGAAACCACAAAATATGGTTGAGAGTTCCCGTAGTACTCACGCTCACACGCAATCACATACCGGTCATTCCGGTCTTTTATTCTCCTCTGTTTATTAAAACCCTATCTCACTCTCTCATCTCACTCGCACACTCTCTTCTTCTATTCTCAACTTCTGCTCTTTCTCTCACCAAACGCTCTCTTCAGCAGTCATGGGTAAGTAAACAATCACCACACCTTAGCCATTTTTGTTTCTCGTCTCTTCATTTTCAACTCTTATCTGTTTCTCTCCATCTGATTTTTTTCTTCTTTCTTGCGTTTTGTTTTGTTTTTGAATGATTTGCATGGATCAGGCAAGGTCAAGATCGGAATCAACGGTAAAGCTTCTTCATCCTTCGATTTCCCTCGATTTACCTCGTGTTCCTTCAGATCAGTTCAACGCTTTTTCTACTCTTTAATTTTCACTTTTTTTTTTTTGAAATTTAATTTAAATTTAAATGTATCAGGATTTGGAAGAATCGGCCGTTTGGTGGCCAGAGTGTCTCTTCAGAGAGACGATGTGGAACTCGTTGCCATTAACGACCCTTTCATCACCACCGATTACATGGTACCGCTTTTCTCCTAGTTTCATACTCAACCTTTCGATCTATCTAACTATGAAGAGTAGAATAAGATTTACGGTATAGATCGACTAGGGTTTTGTTTATCTATTATTATTAACGGTTGGATCTGATTGTTCACGGTGTTTGGTTTCGCCTGTAGACATACATGTTTAAATACGACACTGTTCACGGACACTGGAAACATAGCGATGTCACCGTTAAGGACTCCAATACCCTTCTCTTTGGTCAGAAGCCAGTCACTGTTTTTGGACACAGGTCTATTATTTTACTTTTTCACATGTTTTTGGTTATGTTATAGGTGTTTTCCTCATAAATAGTGTTGTTAACCCTTTCGTTGTTCTCAGGAACCCCGAGGAGATCCCATGGGCTGAAACTGGAGCTGAAATCATTGTTGAGTCCACCGGAGTTTTCACTGATAAAGACAAGGCTGCTGCTCATTTGAAGGTTTCAATTTCTAGCATTATCCTTTACCATTGTTAACTGCTTCCTTTGTTTCATTTTTTCAAATATTGCATGTGATTTATTTATCATTTCTATGCCGGGTGTGTGTGCGCCCTTAATATTTATTATAAGGGTGAGTGCTATTGATGTTAATGTGGATGTCTTTCTATTCATAATCCAGGGTGGTGCTAAGAAGGTTATTATTTCTGCCCCCAGCAAGGATGCTCCCATGTTTGTTGTTGGTGTTAATGAGCACGAGTACAAGCCTGAATATGATATTATTTCCAATGCTAGCTGCACAACCAACTGTCTTGCTCCACTTGCTAAGGTTTTCAATTCTCCAGATTTTGTGTAGTGGACTTTGATGTTGATTTTGTCTAATATTTTTTGTCCTAATTGTTTCTTGTCAATTTTGTAGGTTATTAATGACAGGTTTGGCATCGTTGAGGGTTTGATGACCACTGTCCATTCCATCACTGGTGAGTCTGTTGACATTTCCTTGCCTGTTACGAATCTTGCCTCATACATACTACTTGCTAAGTTAGGTTTATATTTTTGTCTTGCAAACCAGCTACCCAGAAGACCGTTGATGGACCATCAGCCAAAGACTGGAGAGGTGGAAGAGGTGCTTCAGTTAACATCATTCCTAGCAGTACTGGTGCTGCTAAGGTAAATTTGATACTATATTTTGGTTTTTTGTCTCTGCCGTATAATCGATATTGTACTGTTTACTTATACTTTTCTGTCCAGGCTGTTGGGAAAGTCCTCCCATCTTTGAATGGAAAATTGACTGGTATGGCATTCCGTGTTCCTACCGTGGATGTCTCAGTTGTTGACCTCACGGTGAGGCTGGAGAAGAGTGCCACCTATGACGATATTAAAGATGCTATCAAGTAAGGGCATAATACGTTGATATTACTCTTACTGGTATTCTGGTGTTGTTGAACCATGTGCAAATTTTCAAGGCTTTTGTTATTCCAAACTCGATTCAAAAGTGGCTACACTTTGAGATTGGTCCTTCTCCACTGTCTTATATAAATGTTGTCTTTCTCAGGGAGGAATCAGAGGGCAAGTTGAAGGGAATTCTTGGTTACACTGAAGATGATGTGGTCTCCTCAGACTTTATCGGTGACAGCAGGTATATAAATTATGTTCACAGTTGAGAAGTTATTCACATACATGATCACTGTAGTGATACTTCCTGTCAAAGTATTTGTTGCCGTTTTTTCTCTGTTGACATTATTAATTTTTATCTGTTTCTCGAATGGTCTCATTGTTCCAGATCAAGTATTTTTGATGCAAAGGCTGGAATTGCATTGAACAAGAATTTTGTGAAGATCGTCACGTGGTACGACAATGAGTGGGGATACAGGTAAATCACCTTCAACCTTTCTCATATATCTAATAGTGTGGTAGTGCATCACGTAACAGATATTTGGTTATTTAATTAACCCAATACGTTGCTAATTTCGCCAAATCTAAATCATGGGAATTATATATGTTTCATTGTTATTATTATTTCAACTAGATCTAATACACGCTTTGTTCCTGCTTTTGCAGCTCACGTGTGATTGACCTGCTTGTTCACGTTGCCAAGACGTGTGCAAAGTAACTTGTCTACACAGTAGTACTTTATGTCTACGTTTAGCTGCGACTCAGTAATGTCTTACTGGAGCAAAAATGAGAGGTCTGAATAAAGCGGTGTGTGGAAGCAGTGGTATTTACCCTGTTAGGAGGATAGTGTGAGCTCTTTTTTGGACTTTTGATGTTGTCTCTTGTGAAGGGGGGGAATAGAGTTTTTTTTTGGATTATTATATATTATTCCTAATGTACTTGTCTTTGTTAATTGTTCTAGGGGATATAATTGCCCGTCCTCCATTTTTCATTTGTGGTTCTAATCCTGTTTGCATTGAATCATCGATTGTGGTTTAAATATTTTTCTGCGCTTATTTTAAACCATATTTAAAATGACCATGTTGGCTTTTAGTTCATATTGGTTTGATTGGGTACTTGATTTTCAAAAATTACTTTAAACTGGAATATCATTGTATTTTTGGATGTGATTTTTGAAAACTGAGCCCTGAAAATCTTGATAAACCACTTTTCGTGATGGCCATTTTTCAAGTAATAATTTGTATAATTAAAAAAATATGAATACAAAAAACAAATTTGTTGGTTGAGTCTTCTCCGCACTTGGTTCATATATTTTCTACTGTTCAACTGTTATTGATGATATAAGAAACTGTTTGCAGAAATTAAAAAGGTTCAAACTCTTTAAAATGTTTAATAATGCAAAAGAAAATAAGTTCAAATAGTTTTCATTTGGGATCATTCATTAAGGTTGATGTAATAAAATTTGAGTAGTTTATGGTCTTAGATTTAGACCTTAATATTTCTATTGTATGTTGAGATTAATTCAGTTACAAATATTGTAGTTTTCAATAAATACTGAAAATTCGATAAGTATGTATGTGTTTTGTTATAATAGTTTGTCGAAGGACATGTATTACTTTTTATAAAAAAAATATGTTTAAAACTTTTCTTAGCGAATCAATCTTGAAGTTTATCACACGAACAATAAAGTTTGGTATGTTTCATACTTGCAAGGTACAACAAAAGAAAAGAAAAAAAAACATTTATCTTATACAATAGCTTAATTTTAATAATTATTAAATATAAAATTAATGATTAAGATGAATATTGGAGAGCCAATATCACTAGATAGAATCCAAATCATACAAGAGACATAATAAAACATGAAAGTGATCTTTTCAAGTAAGAATGATTAATCTGAATCATGAATTTAAAATGGAAGACTAAATTAAAAACAGTTAAAATGCAAATTCCTTTTTCTATTTTTTCTAGTGAATGTTATCATCAGTACTTGATGTTTTATTTTCATTTGATTGAATTTCTTAGAAGTTTCTCTATAAAAAGAAATAGCTCAGATATCGTACTTGTTCATCTTATTTCAAAGGAATAGCTGCATCTAGCACTATTTTTCAGCGTGAACTAAACCAACTAACGCAATCATTGGTGTTATTTCTAATGCTGTCAACGTAACCAATTGAGTTGACCTAACGAAACTATAAATCGTTATTATAATAATATCTTCGTAAAATAGTAATCAAGTAAATAACGATATTTATCTTACATTATATTATTGTAATTGTAATATAGATTAAAATTCTGGTTCACTAACAAATCTCAAAATATAATAACATAATTTATTTATATATTATACATGTAAAAGTAACTCTCTTGAAGCTTATCCCACTGAACTATCTCTGCTGTCCAGTAGTCACATCTCCATCTCTCAACTCCTGATCTGCTCCCACATAAAAGTGATCATCGCAGTCCCATCCACATGGAAAAATAGGGATAAGTATTAAATCATTCGATATAATAAAACATATATAGAAGTAATAATTATATATTATGATCAATTACGAAATCATCAACACACTAAGATACCTTCTGGAAGTATACCTTAACTATGTCCGAACTCAGAGGCTATCATATGTGGGCACATTGTGATCGGCACCCGCAGTACCATTCTGACCACCCTCCACACAGAGTAGGATTACTGACATCCTTCATCACTCATACTGGAGTACCCCTCCGAGCGCACCATCAGTCATCCCCCATCGACTTCTCACCACCTGATCTCGTAGTCTACCTGACCCGACCAATCAGTGAAGTCTGGGACCTCATTCAGAATCCTCCGACATAGTTATTACACTAAAATACTCTGTACCACCCCGGGTACCATTCAAACACAACAAAAATCATTCACATTTGTCGAATTCTGGACCACTTGTCCTCACGGCTCATTCAAGTCAATAAATAATAGTACTTGACTGATTCTGGGCACCAACCCTCCGACTCAGTCTAGCCAATACATAATATCTCATGACTAATTATGGGCATCAGCCCTTAGACTCAGTCTGACTCACACACGTCACAACACACTACAAAATCTTTAAAACTGCTACCTTCATTCTATATTTTAAATATATGTATATATATATATATATATATATATATATATATATATATATTCTTCTTTCTTTCTCTTTTTCCTTTTCGAAATTATTTTCGAAATCATTTCCAAAATCTTTTCGAAATCATTTCCGAAATCTTTTCCGAAATCATTTTTGAAATTTTTTTAATCATTAAATTACTATTTTGCCCTTAATCTTTTCTGAAAATTCCATATATGTCCCTAAATGACTATTTTACCCTTGAACATTTTCAAAAATTCCATTTATGTCCCTAGGATGTAAAATGACTATTTTAACCTTGATCTTTTTAAAAAATCCCCACCATATCCCTTTCTTCTTCCTTCACACAGTAACAGTATCAAAATTTGCAGATTTTAACAGATTTCAAATTACTCAGTTTTAGACAACCAAACTAGTCCCAAATTCAAATTAAACATGAATTATATCTAATTTAAGTTGAAAACAACAATTTTACCATATAATTCATCCTTAATTTTAAGAATTTCAAAAACTTTCAAACGAGTGAACAATTCATCGAATAAGAAATTCTTCAAAATCGGACATTCAAATAATTCATATCTCTACTCCTATTCCTTATTCACAGAGTACCCAACAATTCAATTTCATATATTGAATGAATTAAACTTCCCTTTACCTGGTGTGGTATTTCTACCGAAGCTTTCCCACTTAATTCAAGCTCTCTTCCGTTTCACCAGATCCTGCACGAGTAGAGTCTCGTTGCTTTAGATAAAAGAAGAAGAAGGATGAGAGGAAAATTTTGATTCTGCCTCCTCCCCCGCTTCAGTATGCATATATAAGAAAAAAGTTACTGTGCATGAGGAAAACTTCGTTACGAAGTTTTCTTGTACATTAATATTATTATAATATATAAAAATCATACGTCATAATCTCCCCTCCACAAAAATTTTCGTCCTCGAAAATGAACTTACTTGGAAATAGATATGGATAGGACTCTCGGATCTGATCCTCCATCTCCCAAGTGAAGTTTCCGGATTTCTGATCCCATACTATCTTCACCATTGAGATGGTTCTACCTCTAAGTTGATTCAGTTGAGAATCATCTATCCTCACTGGTCTCACATCCACGGAGAGATCGTCTCTAATTTGCACATCGTCTGACTCTAGGACATGACTGGGGTCATGTACATATTTCCTCAACTGAGATACATGAAATACATTGTGCAGATTCGCCAAATGAGGTGACAACGCTAACTGATATGCCATTGGACCTACCTTCTTCAAAATCTGATATGGGCCAATAAACTTAGGAGTCAACTTCTTAGATTTAATTGCCCTTCCTACTCCAGTAGTAGGTCTGATTCTCAAAAATACATGGTCTCCCCCCTCAAATTCCAAAGGCCTCCTCCTCTGGTCTGCATATGATTTTTGTTTACTCATAGCGGCTCTCTGCTTCTCTTGTACCTCCTGGACCTTCTCTGTAGTCTGCTGGAGTAGCTCAGGTCCGATCAACACTTTCTCCTCATCTTGATACCAACATAAAGGTGTTTGACACCTTCTCCCATAAAGAACCTCATATGGTGCCATTCCGATACTGGCATGATATCTGTTATTATACGTGAACTCTATTAATGGAAGAATATCATCCCAACTTCCTAGATTATCCAACACACAAGACCTCAACAAGTCTTCTAGTGACTGGATGGTCCTCTTTGACTGTCCATCTGTCTGGGGGTGATAGGCTGAACTCAACCTAAGTCGGGTACCTAATGCCTCTTGTAAAGTCTGCCAGAATCTTGAAGTAAATTTAGGATCCCTATCTGAGATAATGCTAGATGGTACCCCATGTAATCGAACAATCTCGCGAATATATAGTTGTGCCAGCTTATCCATAGATATCCTCAGATTTACAGGGAGGAAATGTGCACTCTTTGTCAATCTGTCCACTATCACCCAGATCGAATCGTGCCCCCGAATTGTCCGTGGTAAATGGGTAACAAAATCCATGGTAATGCTATCCCACTTCCACTTAGGTATCTCCATTTGTTGAAGCATTCCTCCCGGCCTCTGGTGTTCCACCTTTGCTTTCTGACAAGTCAAACAAGCAACCACATACTCTGCAATATCTCTCCTCATACCAGACCACCAATAAACCTTCTTCAGATCCTGATACATCTTAGTCATACCAAGGTGTAGACTTAGACGACTCCGATGACCTTCATCTAGTATTGCTCTCTTCAATTCCCGGTCAACAGGAATACAAATCCTTCTTCTGAATCTCAGAATATTATCCTCACCCATCTTGTAGGCAATGGTCTGCTCGGATCCTAACTGATCCATAACACCTTTCAACGTCATATCACCCTATTTTCTATCTCTGATCATCTCGAGAAAATCATTAGTAATGGTAATGCTACCACAACTAATGGTAGTATCACAAAACTCTACATTTAGATGCAGATCCCTGAACTGCTCGAGTAATCTTAATTCATCCATCATCATTGCTGACATCTGAATTGCCTTCCTACTTAAGGCGTCAACCACCACATTCGCCTTTCCTGGATGATAAAGTAACTGAAATTCATAATCCTTCAGAAACTCCATCCATCTTCTCTGTCTCATATTTAGCTCCTTCTGATCGAATAAATACTTTAGGCTCTTGTGATCACTAAAAACTTCAAATCTGACTCCATAAAGGTAATGTCTCCACATCTTGAGAGCAAACACCACTGCTGCTAGTTCTAAGTCATGAATGGGATAATTCATCTCATGAATTCTAAGTTGTCTCGACGCATATGCCACCGCCCTTTTATCTTGCATCAAGACACAACCTAACCCCTGAATAGAAGCATCACAATATACTTGAAAAGATTGAGTCACATCTGGGATCACCAACATTGGGGAACTAGACAATCTTCTTTTCAGCACCTGGAAACTCTCCTCACATCTATCTGTCCAAGCAAAAGGTTAATCCTTATGGGTCAACTGTGTCAAAAGAGCTGCTATTTTAGAGAAACCCTCTATAAATTTTCGGTAATATCCTGCAAGTCCCACAAAGCTACGCACTTCCGTCACTGTCTTAGGGGTTTCCCATTTTAACACTGCATCTACCTTGGTAGGATCTACAGATATCCCTTCTGCCGATATTACATGTCCCAAAAACTGCACTTGGTTTAACCAAAACTCACATTTTGAAAGCTTGGCATACAATTGTTTCTCTCTTAACACAGCCAACACCGCCCTCAGATGTTCCTGGTGTTCTTCCTGAGTTCTAGAATAAATAAGAATGTCGTCTATAAAAACAACAACAAACTTATCTAAATAAGGACGAAAGATCCTGTTCATATAGTCCATAAATACTACAGGTGCATTTGTTACTCCAAACGGCATGACCACATATTCATAATGATCATATCTCGACCTGAACGTTGTCTTCTGTACATCCTCTTCTTTAACCAGTATCTGATGGTATCCAGATCTCAAATCAATCTTAGAAAAGACTGATGCTCCTTGTAACTGGTATAATAAATCATCAATTCTCGACAACGGGTACTTGTTCTTGATAGTCACCTTGTTTAGTTGTCGGTAATCAATACACAACCTGAAGCTTCCATCTTTCTTCTTTACTAGCAATACAGGAGCGCCTCAGGGAGATACACTCGGCCGAATGAACTTCTTTACTAGCAATACGTTCTGCCTCATGTGAACATATTTTATTGTTTAGGAGGAATTACACTTGTTTTTTAGTCCAAGTAGCAACGGGATTTGCTATGACTTTTTATTATCGTCCAACCATTACTGAAGCTTTTGCTTCTGTTCAATATATAATGACTGAGGCTAATTTTGGTTGGTTAATCCGATTAGTTCATCGATGGTCGGCAAGTATGATGGTCTTAATGATGATCCTACATGTATTTCGTGTGTATCTTACAGGTGGTTTTAAAAAACCTCGCGAATTAACTTGGGTTACGGGTGTAGTTTTGGCTGTATTAACTGCATCTTTTGGTGTCACAGGTTATTCCTTACCTTGGGATCAAATTGGTTATTGGGCAGTCAAAATTGTAACAGGCGTACCCGAAGCTATTCCTGTAATAGGATCGTCTTTGGTAGAGTTATTACGCGGAAGTTCCAGTGTGGGCCAATCTACCTTAACTCGTTTTTATAGTTTGCATACTTTTGTATTACCACTTCTGACTGCTGTATTTATGTTAATGCACTTTTCAATGATACGTAAGCAAGGCATTTCTGGCCCTTTATAGTGAATATGGATCATAGATATTTGTAATCACAATCCTTTTTTATTTTGGGGAGGAATTGATTTCATTGCTACAAATATGGATTCTAAAAAAAAGAAGACATGTTTTTAGATTTTTCTCTTCAACTTAACAAAAATTGAATTTTTTTTTACATACATGAATAGTTGAAAGGAACTCTCCGAACAAAAAATGGATTATGGGAGTGTGTGACTTGAACTATTTATTTGGCCGCGCAGATCTAGGACTTTATCTTATCTGCCACATTAGAATTTACTATTAAATGTGTCTTTTTTCCAACCACCAAGCAAGGCTCTTACAAAGAGGGTAGACTGGGTTTACTTGAAGAGAATCTTTTCTATGATCAGATTCGATTTTATTCTGCATCAACAGGCTCCGTAAGATCCAGTAAAATAAGTGATGTGGTATAGTCTGAATTCTATCTGATGTATTTCAGTAAACTTAATAGTATGACAACGCATTCATTTCCTATGCATTGATTGATTCGATTTCTGATACTATTGGAGTGAACAAAGTAGATCTAAAGAACAACGCGAGTTAGATTATATTAGTAACAAGTAAATTCTTTGTACATAAAAGGTCTCAAGATTTTTTTTGGGGGGCAGGGTAACAATTGCAAAGTTTGAGATCACCCAGAAAGCATTATCAACTTTAAAAGTCTACTCGGGTATTGAGCGTTTACTAAAGTTTACTTAATAAGAACTGCATTTTTTTAATCAAAAATTGTAAGAAAAAGAGAATCGAGTTTATTTTCTTACATAGAATCTTCATATCTGTGTGGATAACACATACATTTTTTTTTCGATTTTTTTCTATAGATACAGTTGAAATATTTGATTAGTGCTCGAGCCGGATGATGAAAAATTATCATATCCGGTTCTTTCGGAGGATGGATCTATAAGAATTCACCTATCCCAATAACAAAAAAACCTGACTTGAATGATCCTGTATTAAGAGCTAAATTGGCTAAGGGAATGGGTCATAATTATTATGGAGAACCCGCATGGCCCAACGATCTTTTATATATTTTTCCAGTAGTAATTCTAGGTACTATTGCCTGTAACGTAGGCTTAGCGGTTCTAGAACCATCCATGATTGGGGTTTAGGGTTTAGGATTTAGGGCCAATTTAGCCAATTCTACCTGTTTCTTCAATTCAGCCAATCCTGCTGGAGCCATCCGGTATGGTACCATAGAGATTGGGCCTGAACCAGGAATTAGATCAATCCCAAATTCGACCTCTCTCTGAGTTGGCATCCTTGGTATCTCATCTGAAAACACATCAGGAAATTCACTCACAATCGGTACCTCTTCCAGGATATTATCCTTCACTTCATCCATCTGAGTCAGGATCAAATAACACTGAGCTCCCTCTCGTAGCTCTTTCTGAACCTGCCGAGCTGATGTAATAAGCTCATCTCCTGATTCCGGATGCACCAACCTCTTCTGTCCACAATCAATCAGAATGCGATTGGTGGATAACCAATCTATCCCTAAGATCACATCCATATCCTTCAAAGGTAAACTGAATAAGTTCACCTTGTATTGTCATCCTTTTACGACAACTGGGCACCTCAAACACACATAGGAAGACACCACCAGTCCAACTACTGGTGTAGATACCCTCAATTCATAAGGTAGGTCACACACAGGTAACTTAAGTTTATCCATACAATTATCAGCAATATAAGAATGGGTAGCACCTGAATCAAACAAAACTCGTAGAGGTATATCAGAGATAAAACACACACCTTGCACTAAATTCTCTGACCTCGATGCCTCTGCTCCTGACAAGGCAAACACCCATCCTGCAGCTCTGGGTTTCGCGTCACTCCCCCTGGGTGCTAATGATGCCCCAACTGAGACTATAGCACTGGACTTCTGTGGACAGTCTCTAGCCATATGTCCTGGCTTCTGACAAGTGTAGCAAAGACTTGTCTGAGAAGTCTGGGAAGGAGTAGTGAAGACATTTTGTGGGCACTGATTCTTGTAATGAGGGCCTCCACATTGAAAACATTTCACCCTAGATACAGATCCGATGATCGAGGTGCTGAGGTAACATTGCCACTTCTGGAAGACTGGGGGCGTGAATAAGGCATCCTCCTCTATGATCTACTACCTCCACTCGGGACCCCACTTGGGTGGGTCCTCATCACTCTGACTCCTCCCGACTCCTCCCTCCTGGAATCTCTCTATTGTCTTTGCTTTCTCCACAAACTCTAGGAATCTCCTGATAGAGAAAGGAACCACCATGAGTTTGATCTCAGCCCTCAAGCCCTCCTCAAACTTCCTGCAAAGCCACTGTTCTAAAGATGTACCTGTGTAGAAACGAGATAAGTGCTCAAATCGTACGGCGTAATCATGCACCGTCATATTACCCTGTCTCAGACTCAGGAACTCAGTCTCCTTCTGAAATCTAAAACTGTCAGAGAAGTATTTCTGCAGAAATCTCTCACAGAAGGTTTCCCAATTACACACCTCCTCACGTGCAATCATCATCCTTTGAGTCCCTGACCACCAGAACTCAGCCTCATCCACTAGTAAGTATTTCCCAAATGTCAATTTCCTGTCTTCCAGGCATAAGGTAGCCTAAAAAATCTTCTCCACTTCACGCAACTACTTCTCTGCTACATCTGGACCTAAATCTCCTCCAAAACGAGGCGGATTATGCCTCATGAACTCAGTCAGCCCCATCTGCTCTGATTGGTGGAATCCAGCAGAGGATGATGCCATAGTTGACCTCCACTGCGGGTAGGTAGCTTGCTGCTGCATGACAGGTGCCAACATTTCCATTGCTCTGGCTAGGGCATCTACACTCGGTGGAATAGGAGTAGGAGGTCGCGGTGCCATCCTATATCAAACGCAACCATCAATACAGAGCAAACATTCACACACACTCACATATCAGAGTATAATCACAACGAACTTATCATAGGGTCACTACCCATCCTCACATATTTACAAGGATACTACTGCTCTGATACCACTATTGTAACGACCCTAGAAATCGCTACTATAATGGTGTCTTTGCAAAATAGTAAACAACTAAATAACAACATCTATCTTACATTATATTACTGTAATTGTAACATAGATTGAAATTCTGGTTCACTAATGGAACCTCAAAATATAGTAACATAGTTTATTTATATATTATACATGTAAAAGTAGCTCCCTTGAAGCTATCCCACTGAACTATCCCTGTTGTCCAGTAGTCACATCTCCATCTCTCAACTCCTTATCTGCTCCCACATAAAAGTGATCATCGCAGTCCCATCCACATGGAAAAATAGGGGTAAGTATTAAATCATTCGATATAATAAAACAGATATATAAGTAATAATTATATATTATGATCAATTACGAAATCATCAACACACTAAGACACCTTCCAGAAGTATACCCTGTCTATGCTCGAACTCAGAGGCTATCATCTATGGGCACATTGTGATCGGCACCCGCAATACCATTCTGACCACCCTCCACATAGAGTAGGATTATTGGCGCCCTTCATCACTCATACTGGAGTACCCCCTCTGAGCGCGCCACCAACCATCCCCCCATCGACTTCTCACCACCTAATCTCGTAGTCTACCTGACCCGACCAGTTAGTGAAGTCTGGGACCTCATTTAGAATCCTCCGACATAATTATTACACTAAAGTACTTTGTACCACCCCGGGTACCATTCAAACACAACAAAAATCATTCACATTGCCGGATTCTGGACCACCTGTCCTCACGGCTCATTCAAGTCAATAAATAATAGTACTTGACTGATTCTAGGCACCAACCCTCCGACTCAGTCTAGCCAATACATAATATCTCATGACTGATTATGGGCATCAACCCTTAGACTTAGTCTGACTCACACACGTCATAACACACTACAAAATCTTTAAAACTACTACCTTCATTATATATATATATATATATATATATATATATATATATATATATATATATATATATATATATATATATATATATATTCTTCCTTCTTTCTTTTTTTCCTTTTCAAAATCATTTCCAAAATCATTTCCAAAATCTTTTTCGAAATCATTTCCGAAATCTTGTTTTTTTTTTAAATCATTAAATTACTATTTTGCCCTTAATCTTTTCTTAGAATTCCATGTATGTCCCTAAATGACTATTTTACCCTTGGACATTTTCGAAAATTCCTTCCATGTCCCAAAAATGACTATTTTACCCTTGAACATTTTCAAAAATTTCATTCATGTCCCTAGGATGTAAAATGACTATTTTACCCTTGATCTTTTTAAAAAATCCCCACCATATCCTTTTCTTCTTCCTTCGCTAAGTAACAGTATCAAAATTTGCAGATTTTAATAGATTTCAAATTACTCAGTTTTAGAAAACCAAACTAGTCCCAAATTCAAATTAAACATGAATTATATCTAATTTAAGTTGAAAACAACAATTTTACCATATAATTCATCCTTAATTTTAAGAATTTCAAAAACTTTCAAATGGTGAACAGTTCATCAGAATAAGAAATTCTTCAAAATCAGACATTCAAATAATTCCATTACAAGAAAAATTGTGATTACCTACAACACAAATCCGTATGTAAGCAAGAAAATCCGTAGATAAATTTAGATTACCTATGGACAAAAATCCATAGGTAAATCCCTCGTAGGTAATAATTACCTACAGATTTTCAATATCCATAGGTAATATCCACAGGTAATTACCTACGGATGTATTCGTATGTAATATTTGCAGGTAATTACCTACAGATGTATTCGTATGTAATTACCTATGGATATTACCTACGGATATATCCGTAGGTAATTACCTGCGGATATATCCGTAGGTAATTACCTGCGGATATATCCGTAGGTAATTGAAGTATCTACTACTCTCCATTCTTTTTGCATTATTCTGATTGCATTGACCTGGACATTAAATGATATATAAAATTATCTAGATACACAAGTTCATAACCAGAAAAAAAAATGATATATAAAATAACATAACAATTTATTGTTCCAATACAAAATAAAAATGTCATATATATCCAAATATAATGAAACATATCCAATAGAATTTCGTAAAATGCTAATAATCCATATAATCATCATCTGCATCCTTCTGTTGATCTTGATTTTGTTGTTCGGTATTTGGTTATGCAACCTTCTCTTGATCTCCATTGTCTTGATTAATTGGTTGTTGCAAAATGTTTTGTGTTGCCGCTACTGCTGGAGGTGGTAAGTATTGAAGGATTGCGCCAATGAATCCCTGGATGGACTCAAACTGGGAGCTCATCATACAAATATTTTCCTCACTACTTTCCAATCGCTGCTCACTACTTTCCAGTCGTTGTGTCAGTTGACTAATTTTTTGTGAATCAGCTTTCTGACTGGAGCACGCTTCTGTCTGTTGTAGATAACTTTCAACACAATCATCACTAGAGTCAACATGACCAACTCCATACACGCGTCCCTTATACCTTCCTCTTGCAGCCTCTAACCAACATCTATTCCTTAGCTTTTCCTCTTCAACAGGGTTTAGGGGAGTGCATTGTGAAGCACCACATTAGAAGTTGACTCAGACAATACTCGAGAATATCTACTCTCAAAGTCTTCCTGTTCAAACAAGACAATTTGTACATGTGTCTTTTAAATAATAAAAAACTTTAAGATTTAATGAAAGAAACTCACATGTGTCCGCCTAGACCTATCATCGACGAATTCGCTAGTACAAGATGAAGGTGGCACCAGTTTATTGGTCTCCAATTCAGAACTCTCTCAACTTTTCACGTTTAAGGAAAAACTCATAAAATCTGCAGAAAAAAAAGAGGAAATAAGAAAAGAAAAAAGAGACAGAAAGGAACCCAAAAGGCCAATATTCAAATCAATATATGACTGGTCAAAGAACCATGGAATCTTAGAACTAAATTTTCAACAAAGTAGACAAGTTCAAAAGAAAAGGCATAAAAGATAGAAAATCAGTTGTGATTGAAATTCTTATATTGGGGAACCACTAGTGATAAAGCGGGTCATAGTTTAATTCTGATTCTTTCTGACACAGTTATATTAGGTTAAAAAACTATTACTACATATAGAATTATGATAATATAAGATTACAGTTGCATATATTAATAGAATTAGTAATAAAAAAATATATACTTTAGATCTAAAGAGTGTTTGTTACACACTTTACCTCCTACTCCAATTTTTTTTTTTTTTTTTTTTTTGCATTGTAACACAAATAGGATACTAAAGAAATTTCCTAAACTGGTTGCTAGAAGAAAACTGAATGCACAAGGAGGCCACAAGAAATAGAGACAAAAGGAGAATTATAAACACCTTGCTATAACCAACACAATTGATATAAATAAATTTTTAGCACCTCAGTTTAAATTTAGATCCCCATGGTCTAAAAGTTTAGTTTTTAGTCCTTGATTGAAGCAATTAGTGGAATAAAAAATGTATTTAAACCTATTCATTGATTTAAGAGATTTTATAGGTTGTCATACTCATGAAATTGATGGCATCCTAACTTATTTCGTCAAGAAAGAAAAGAAACAAACAGGAAAAAGTAAAATGAACGAAACATACCTCCTTAGTGTTCATATCACATCATATTACATCCCATACCATAAAAATTATCAACATTTATTTTGAACATGACAGAAACAATTTTCCTATGATCTAGTATATTGATGGTAAAATATTAAGGAGTATTAAGATAAAAAAGTATATTTTCAAAGCCATGGTCTTGAGAGGTGACTACGAGTGATACCTAGGTGGCTAGGTCTGAGAAATATAACAAGGTTCACATAGGGAATCAAGAATCTGATACATTTTGGCAAAACCTAAAATACTACCAAATAAATTTAGAATTCAACTTAACAGCAACTTTAAAGCAAAAACGCATTGCCTTGCTCCTTGACTGAAGCAACTATTGGGATGAAAAATGTATTTAAACCTATTCATTGATTTACGAGATTTTATAGGCTGCCATACTCATGAAATTAATGGCATCCTAACTTATTTGGTGAAGAAAGAAAAGAAACAAACAGGAAAAAGTAAAATGAAGGAAACATACCTCCTTAGTGTTCATATCACATCACATCCCATACCATAAAAACTATCAACATTTATTTTGAACATGACAGAAACAGTTTTCCTATGATCTAGTAGATTGATAGTAAAATCTTAGAGAGTATTAAGATAAATAGTATATTTTCAAAGCCATGGTCTTGAGAGGTGACTACGAGTGATACCTAGGTTGCTAGGTCTGAGAAATATAACAAGGTTCACATAGGGAATCAAGAAACTGATACATTTTGGCAGAACCCATAATACTACCAAATAAATTTAGAATTCAACTTAACAACAACTTTAAAGCAAAAACGCATTGCCTTGCTCCTTGACTGAAGCAACTATTGGGATGAAAAATGTATTTAAACCTATTCATTGATTTACGAGATTTTATAGGCTGCCATACTCATGAAATTAATGGCATCCTAACTTATTTGGTGAAGAAAGAAAAGAAACAAACAGGAAAAAGTAAAATGAAGGAAACATACCTCCTTAGTGTTCATATCACATCACATCCCATACCATAAAAACTATCAACATTTATTTTGAACATGACAGAAACAGTTTTCCTATGATCTAGTAGATTGATAGTAAAATCTTAGAGAGTATTAAGATAAATAGTATATTTTCAAAGCCATGGTCTTGAGAGGTGACTACGAGTGATACCTAGGTTGCTAGGTCTGAGAAATATAACAAGGTTCACATAGGGAATCAAGAAACTGATACATTTTGGCAGAACCCATAATACTACCAAATAAATTTAGAATTCAACTTAACAACAACTTTAAAGCAAAAAACGCATTGCCTTGCTCCTCACGACAGAGTAACCTTGAAAGGAATTGAGAAAAGTCTTCTACTCCGTTGAAATAATTACACATTAAACATCATACCAGACAGGGTTACAATATAAAGATATATAAGTCAAATAACTTTAATAAGAATCAAAGTATATTGCAGAGAAGGTAAAAGCAGGGATGAATCCAAGTTTTATTTGCCTGTAACATCCAAATAATCACATTTAAGAAATAAAATTGAATATCCCAACCAGCTGATCCATAATCAACTACAACAACATATGAAAAACAACATTTAAAATTGTCATTGATCCAATGTCAGAAAGCATCCAACCACACAAGCAATAATGCATGACAGTGTCAGCCCCAAACCCGATAATCCACAGATCCTGTAAAAACTCAATTTATATCCAAGAACTGATCATAAATCAAGCAAACAAAATGAAACATTTCAGAAAACTCAAATCAAGAACAATAAACAAAAAATCAAAAAGAGAAAGGAAAACTTAGGCCTGCGACTTTTGCTTCTAACCACCAATCTCCAAGTTGACCTGCAATGGCTAGGGGGGGGCGCAAGTCACAGTTAGGACTCCGCGATTGGGTTGGGGTGATAGCGTCTAGGGCTTCGCTGGGATGCAGAGGCCGCAGAGGAGGTGAGGGAAAATGTGTTAGCGCGAGCTAGGGCTGTGGAGTTCAAGTGAAGGGTTGAGGAAGATTGAAAATGGAGCTCAGTGAGGGGTGCTCGGGAAAGAGGGGTGCGGGTGGCTGAGTTGTTGAGAGGAGCCGAGAAAAGAGTGAGGCAGAGGGAAGAGGGAATGAGGGAAAAGGGAAAGTGAAGGTGCAGGGAGAGTGGGGCTGCTCCGCAGGGAAGAAGCTGCAAGGAAGAAGAGCAAGGCAGAGGGAGCTAGGGCTGGAAAGTGGAGGTCTGGTTGAAATTTTTTATTTATTATGTTTTTACTACTAATTACTTACTAATTTTATTTTTTAATATTTTCTAATAAAATCCGTATGTAAAGTATGACTTCATTACATACGGATTTTATCGTCATTACCTACGGATTTCATCCTTTGAACGTTCCCGCCTAAACACGCCAACATTACATACGGATAATACCTACGTACTACTGTAACGTATAATTTTATATACGGATAAAAATCCGTAGATAAAATCCGTAGGTAATTTATAATTTATCTACGGATATGGATCCGTAGGTAAATATCAGCAGGTAATTGGTATTTTTCTTGTAGTGTTCATATCTCTACTCCTATTCCTTATTCACAGAGTACCCAACAATTTAATTTCATATATTGAATGAATTAAACTTCCTCTTACTTGTTGTGGTATTTCTACCGAAGTTTTCCTACTTAATTCAAACTCTCTCTCGTTTCACCATATCCTTCACGAGTAGAGTCTCATTGCTTTAAACAAAAGTAGAAGAAAGATGAGAGAGAAATTTTGATTCTGCCTCCTCCCCCACTTCAGTATGCATATATAAGAAAAATTTTATCATAGCATGAGAAAACTTCGTTACGAAGTTTTCTTGTACAATAATATTATTATAATATATAAAAATCATACGTCACAGTTGCCCCTATTCTCAATACATTCTTTCATTTTGTCATTTCAATGACTATATAAAAAGACAAAATAAATTTAACTTTTTTAAGAATTGAATATAAGTTTCTCATATAAATTAATTTTAGTTCATACAATATTTTTTTTATATAAATACTCATAACAATGTTTAACTTATTGTCCTAATTGTTTCTGGTCACAGCGAAGGCAGCAACTTGTGAGCAAAACAGTACTTAGATTTTTCCTAAAACTAACAATACTGTTGTACATTATATTCATTGATATTCAATGTATTTATATTTCGGAATCACTCCTTCTCCACAGCAAAATGGAAGGAATTGTTGGTTACATTGAAGATGATGTGGTTTCCACCGACTTTGTGGGTGATAATAGGTACAAACCACGTTACAGTTGAGAAGTCATTTAACACGCGTGGGTGTATGGTATTGGCACCTAATTCATTCAATCCTCTCCTTTTTTTTTTTCAGGTAATCCACATTCACCTTTAACCTTTTCCTTTGTATAATGATTTATGGAGTAATAGGGCAGCATCAATTTGTTTAGATAATGGAAGTGTTGTTGAGACAACTAATAATGATCTAAAGTAATCACCAAGCATTTAAAAATATCAAATGAAAACAAAATTTTAAAATATAATATCGAATTTTCTGGAAGATTGATTTTGTGTAGTTTATTCTTTATCATTATTTTTCACCATTTTGCCAGCTACCATTCACCTACCCTTCTCTATAACAGGTGTTACCCCCACCTAACTCATACTTTTTCCCTACAAAATATTTGTGTTTAACTGGGAGAGAATAAAAATATGTAAATAAAAAGACAAAATCATATAAAAATAAAATAAAAAATTATTGATTGTTTGATGAGAAATTTTAGGTAACTTTAAGAAAATTTAAAATATTTTAATATAAAATATATCTGAATAGACAATTTAAATAAATTTTAAAGTTATAAAATATTTTGATTATTTATAATTATAAAATAAAATAAAAATCGAAATCCTAAAGTAGTGATATGAGTATTTTTTTTACTTATTAAATGTTATATTACTATTAAATATTTAAAGTTCGTTGATATTTAATTTTTACAAAGTTTAATATTAAATCTATTTTTTAAATATATATTTATTTTTTAGTAATAGAAAAAAATAAATTACTCTATCCAAAAATAGATTTTGAAATTTAAAAAGTAATTTATTAAAAAAGTATTTAAAAAATAAAATAAATTTTAATCAAAATAATTTAAATATTTTAAAGTTTATCATCATTAAAAGAAATATAAAATCAAGACTTTAGTAACTTAAAAATAATTGATAATTAAATACAATAAATGTGATGAAACTTTTACCTTTAAATTAAAATAATTAAAATAGAAAAATTCCGTTTCAACTTTAATAACTTTTATCTATAAAATTCATTATCTCAATCTTCAATGTTTTAACTTCTTTCTAAAATTTCTTCTCACTATTTTTTTTTTTTCTAAATCTAAATATGTCAGGTATTTTTAGCTCTTTGCTCTTTATTTTTTGGATAGGTTGTATGTGGGGTTAAGGAATAACATGTATGCTAAAAATTATTTGTATGGGTTAATTTAACTAAAAAAAAAAATCTTATTATCTACAATAAAAATTCGTAGGTAATGACATCGCTTGAACAAAATATTTTTACTTTTTATTA
Source organism: Sphenostylis stenocarpa (assembly GCA_963425845.1). Classification (NCBI taxonomy): domain Eukaryota; kingdom Viridiplantae; phylum Streptophyta; class Magnoliopsida; order Fabales; family Fabaceae; genus Sphenostylis; species Sphenostylis stenocarpa. The sequence goes on from OY731406.1 coordinate 42,790,302, forward strand.
TTACCTAGAGTCCCTCCCTTATACCTTAGAGTTAGAGGTTGATACTCCAACCACTAAGCTATTAGGATATTCTAATAATAACTTACAAATAAATTATATTTATATTTATCCGTGTAAATATATAAATATAAAATATATAAATACAAATATATTTATATTTTGATATATTTATATATTTATATATTTACATGGATATACATTTATTTGTAAATAAATATAACTTATTTGTAAGTTATTATTAAAAAAATCTTAGTAGTTTAGTGGTTGGAGTATTAGACTCTAATTCTAAGTATTGAGTTCAAATCCTGTAAGTCACAATTTTTTTAATTTGATATAATTTACCTACGGATAGTAATTTCGTAAACCTACGGCATTAGCTGTAGAGCCCAAATCTTGTCTGGCCCCGTTCGAAGATGGACAAGACTTCATTGGGCTCCTAGTAATGTTCACTAGACTCCATGTGAGGATAGAAGAGCTTTTTGGACTAAAAAAAATAAGAAATTCTTTTAATTTGATATAATTTACCTACGGATAGTAATTTCGTAAACCTACGAAATTAGCTGTAGACCTAAAATCTTGCTTGACCCCTGTTCGAAGATGGACAAGACTTCATTGGGCCCCTAGTAATGTTCACTAGGCTCCATGTGAGGATAGAAGAGCTTTTTGGACTCAAAAAAAATAAGAAAAAGGTAGGAAAATCCTGTCAGGGAGCTTGAGACAGTCTTCCCGACTTTCCTGACACGATTTTGATATAAATAAGGGCTCATTCCAACTTATTTCCACACACTTTCACACTCTCCTATGCTATGAGGACCCATATTTGGGACTTCTAAGCAACTCTGAGTATTTTTCCAGAGTAAGAGTGATCTTTTTAACACTTGAGGAGTTTAGTTAATAATTTTTGTTCGAGGAAGGATTGCCTTTGTAGAGTGCGGGACTGCCAAAAAGTGTCCTGTAGTTCAAGATTTATAAAAGCTCGCTTCAGAGGTTTTTATTCATATCTCTTCTCTTTGTTAGAATTGCGCAGCGGAATGTTCGCATGGTCGGACAAAAACCAAGAGGGGGGATGAATTGGTTTCTTAAAAAAAATTAGGTTTTCAAAATTTTCCCCAAATTTTACCGATTAAAAAGCTGTGTAAACGTAAATAAGATAGAGATAGAGTCTTACACAGGAGATTTATACTGGTTCGGATCAAAAGACCCTACGTCCAGTTGCTAATCACTCAAACAGAGGATTAACGCTGTCACTATAATCAAAGTTGTTACAATCAGATAACAATTGAAAATACAAAGTAAAGAAAACACCTCTCTTGAAATCTACAAGAGATGAAGAACAACTTTCCCCAGAGATGACACAACACACAATCCACTAAGAACTCTACTTAGTGATTCTTATCGCTTCTAGCCCACACCAGGTTCCAAAAGCCCCTTTTTCCTCCAACAAACAGTTTTCTGGCACTCACAACACTTAACTTTTGTTTGAAAAAGGTTGTTCCATTTTTCTTAGTGCCATAGAGAAGCTTAAGTAGAGAAATTAGGGTTTGGGAATTGGGATTTTCGGAACTAGGAGTCTTGGGATTAGGGTTTTCGAAAATAGATTTAATTTGAAGTTGAAAATCAAAATCTGACTGAAATAATTGATTAAATGAAGTGTTAATCGATTATTACAGAGCCAAAATCAACAGAACCCCAAAACTCTCTATTTTAATCAATTAAAAGCCATGTTAATCGATTAACAGGCCTGTTAATCGATTAACAGGTGTGTTAATCGATTATTACAGTGAACAGATACAGAAAATGGTTTTTTTCACTGTAATAATCGATTATCTGACCATTTAATCGATTAAAGCCGAGGCAAACTGATAAATGTGAGTTTTTGAAGCTTCTAAAGTGCAGACTATGTACCGGCTATCTTAAACTCTAATATTACAGACTCAAACTAATCAAAACAGATTTATTACACTATAAAACAAGTCTTCAACTCTCTTAGTTCTTTGTTCTTGATTCATCATCAAAATCAACAAGCTTCATGTCCATGTAAGTTCAACATCAAGTCCTTGTATGTTCAACAATCTCCCCCTTTTTGATGATGATCAAATTTTTTTTTAAAGCCTTGTAATAACCTGTTTTATCTGTCATACTAACAAACACATTAAACATACCAGATAATATTTAAATTCAATCATAAGAGGCTTTAAATATTTCTCCCCCTATTTTGATTATAATCAAAAATTTAAAAGATTTCTTCTATAACAATCATAAGATCTCCCCCTCAAAATATGCATAACTTAGAGATAACTCCCCCTCAATCAAAGCATTAAGAGAATACCACATTTTATTTCAGAAGGGAAAATACATTACAATCACAAGATAAAATAAAACAAACTTTAAAATTCTTCACTATCACTATGAAAGTGTGCATCAAATTTTTGAGGTTTGTACACATGATAATCTATTAACATCTTACATAATGAATTATAACATTACAACCATCCAAAAACTGTGTAATTAAGTAGAACTTAAACTATTTCTAATATCCCTAAGTCTCTTCTAAGATCATAAAATCTATCCTTGGGTAGAGGCTTAGTAAAAATATCTGCTAATTGATGCTTTGTATCAACATACTCAATTTTATAGTTTCCTTTGCTTATATGATCTCTTAAGAAGTGATGTCTAATCTCTATATGCTTAGTCCTAGAGTGCATTACTGGATTCTTAGTAAGATTGATTGCACTCATATTATCACACATCAAAGGTATGTCATTTAGAAATATACTATAATCTTCTAGCTGTTGTCTCATCCACAAATTTGAGCACAACAATTTCCAGCTGCAATATATTCAGCTTCAGTGGTGGATAAAGCAACACATGCCTGTTTCTTAGAATGCCAAGATACTAAAGATGAACCTAACAAATGACATGTCCCACTAGTACTCTTTCTATCCATTTTGCATCCACCATAATCAGCATCAGAATATCCTATTAAACTAGTACAAGCATCAGATGGATACCATAAACCAAAACCAGTAGTTCCTTTTAAATATTTTAAAATATGTTTTACTGCAACTAGGTGAGATTCTTTTGGACAAGCCTGAAATCTAGCACACACACAGACAGAATGCATAATATCAGGTCTACTTGCAGTTAAGTATAATAGTGAACCTATCATACCTCTATACATAGATTGATTAATTTCCAAACCTGATTCATCCTTGTCTAAATAGCATGAAGTTCCCATGGGTGTGTTAGCTTCCTTTGAGGTGTCCATTCCAAACTTTTTGAGTATCTCTTTGCAGTATTTGGTTTGAGAGATGAAAATGTCATCTTTAAGTTGCTTGATTTGAAGTCCAAGGAAGAAGGTCAATTCTCCCATCATAGACATTTCAAACTCTCCCTGCATTATCTTAGCAAATTCTACACACAAAGAATTATCATTTGATCCAAAAATAATATCATCAACATATACCTGGACCAATAAGATATGTTCTTTTACTTTCTTTATAAACAATCAATTTTTCCTCTAAAAAAATCATTTGAAGTTAGGAAACTACTTAGCCTTTCATACCAAGACCTAGGAGCTTGTTTCAACCCATATAATGCTTTCTTTAATTTAAAAATATGATTAGGATAATTAAAATCTTCAAATCCAGGGGGTTGCTCCACATAAACTTATTCTTTAATAAAACCATTCAAAAATGCACTCTTAACATCCATTTGATATAATTTAAATTTCATCAAAGATACATAAGCAAGAAGTAGGCGTATAGCCTCTAACCTGGCAACAGGAGCATAAGTTTCATCATAATCAATACCTTCCTCCTGACAATAGCCTTTGGCAACAAGTCTGGCTTTATTCTTTGTTATGTTTCCATCTTCATCAAGTTTATTTCTAAATACCCATTTAGTTCCAATTACTTGATGTGATTCTTATCTTGGGATTAATTCCCAGACTTGATTCCTTTCAAATTGGTTAAGTTCCTCTTGCATAGCTATGCACCATTGGTCATCTTTAAGCGCTTCCTCAACATTTTTGGATTCTATCTGTGACACAAAAGCTACAGACATGCAGAAATTAGTCATATTTCTAGTTCTTACCCCTTTTGAGATATCACCAATGATATTGTCCATTGAGAGTCCTCTTGGTGATTGCCATTCTTTTGCTAATTCAGGTGTTTGAGAAGACTCATTTTCTTCCAAATACAATTCATCAAGAGCCTCTCTTATATACTCATCATCACCTGCAAGTTCTTTATTTGACTCAAGAGGATTTCCCCCAAGGTCTACAATCTCATCAAAAGTAACATGAATAGATTCTTCAATATTTAAGGTTCTTCTATTAAACACCCTATAAGCCTTGCTAGTTAATGAATAACCTAAGAAAATTCCCTCATCAGCTTTTGAGTCAAATTTTCCTAAGTTGTCCTTTCCATTATTTAACACAAAGCACTTACATCCAAAAATTTTCAAATGAGCAACATTAGGCTTTCTACCATTTAACAATTCATAGGAAGTTGATTTTATAATTGACCTAATGAGCATTCTATTTAAAACATAACAAGCAGTACTAACCGCATCAGCCCAAAAATATTTAGGAACATTTGGTTCATTTAACATTGTTCTAGCAAGTTCCTCTAGTGACCTATTTTTCCTTTCAACTACATCATTTTGTTGGGGAGTCCTAGGAGCAGAAAAGTTATGTAATATTCCATTTTCTTCACAATAATTTTCAAACTTTTCATTTTGAAACTCACCACCATGGTCACTTCTTAAAACTTTAATTCTTAAGTCTTTCTCATTTTGTATTTGCTTTGCAAACTTTCTAAAGACCTTAAAAGCTTCACTTTTCATTGTTAGAAAAAATGTCCAAGTATATCTAGAGTAATCATCAACAATCACAAGACCATAATAATTTCCAACAAAGTTTTTTATCCTAGATGGTCCAAATAAATCTAAATGTAATAATTCTAGGGGTTTTGAAGTGGAAATAACATTCTTTGATTTAAATGATGATTTTACTTGTTTACCTTTTTGACATGCATCACATAACCTATCTTTTTCAAACTTTAACTTAGGCAAACCAACAACTAAGTCTTTTGATATCAATTTATTTAAATGATGCATATTTATATGAGCTGCGCTCTTATGCCATAACCAATGGTTCTCTTCCTTAGTAACTAAGCATGTTATACTAGAATCATGTAAATAATCCAAATCAATCAAGTATATGTTATTATGCCTAATTCCTTTTAATGCTACATTTTCGGAATCTATCAAATGTATGGTGCAAAATTTACTTTCAAATATTACCTTAAATCCTTTGTCACATAGTTGACTTACACTAAGGAGATTATGCTTTAGTCCATCAACAAGAAGCACATCCTTAATCTCCAATGTGTTTGCACCACCTATATTTCCAATTCCAAGAATTTTCCCTTTGTTGTTGTCCCCATAAGTTACATATCCTTGTTCTTTAGCTTTGAAACTCATAAATTTCGTTTTATCACCGATCATATGCTTTGAGCATCCGCTATCAAGATACCACATAGACTTCTTTGATTTGGAAGTTTCCTACAAAACAAGAACATAGTAATCGTAGGTCCCCATAACTTTTGGGTCCTTGGGGTTAGAGATAAACAAATTATTTAACAATAGGAACCCAAATGTATTTTCCTTTAGGAACACCAAAATGTTTTATTTTACATCTATTTGAAGTATGACCTTGTTTCATACAATAAAAACATGCTTTAGATTTATCTTTTGAATATGATGTATTTCTAACAATAGATGCTCTAGTTCCTTTTTCTACCCATACTCTTTTCTTTTTAGTTTTAGGCTTTCTCAAAGAAACTTGATAATTTACACTATTTTGAGCTAAAGCAATTTTATCCATCTTAAAATCACTTATCTCCTTTTTGGCTTTATCTAGCAAATGGTTAAGGATATCTATGTCATATTCATACTCTTTACAAGATACACATGCTAGGTTCTTATCATCATTCTCATCTAAACATGCAATTTTCGTTTCTAAGGATTCTTTTTCCTCTAAACATGTGATTTTCATTTTTAAAGAGTCAACCTCCTTTTCGGATCTACTTAAACTCTTCTTCACAACTTTATATTCATTTTTCAAGTCCTTAAAGGCACTAAACAATTCATTATATGCATTTTGTAGTTCATCATAGTTATTTTCATCATCACTAGAAGATGAGTCGGAATCACTTACCTCAAAGTCAGAAGATATGTTGTCATTTGCCATTAAGCAAATATTTGCTTCTACTTCCGAGTCACTTGATTCCGAACTTGAATCACTGTTATCCCAAGCAATATAGGCTTTCTTCTTGAAGAACTTTTTGCCTTTGATTTCTTCATTTTTCTTGTTTGAACATTCGGTCTTCACATGTCCTGCTTCACCACAACCATAACATTTTATATTTACGGAAGTACTTTCTCTTACCTTTCACATACCTTTGAATGGATGCCTTCCTTTGGCTTTCATGAATTTGGCGAACTTCTTTATCATAAGACTCAATTCTTCTTCTTCATTTTCGGAGTCTTCTTCTTCCTTTTTATTTTTACCTTTGGAAATTTCGGTTTTGAAGGCTAAGTTCTTCTTTTGATATTGTCCTTCTTCATCATTTAGGTTGTCGTCACCTTAGGTTGTCATTTCCTATCCAAAGATTTTAAAATTTTAACATTCAATTCATCAACGTCAAAGATTTTACCTAATCCGGTGAGATGGTTCACAATATGAGTGAAACGCTTTTGAACGTCGAATATCGTTTCGCCTTGTTGCATCCAGAACATCTCGTATTCTTGGATTAGAGAATTTTTCCGTACTCTCTTAACGTCGTCAGTACCTTCGTGGGTCACTCTTAGCATTTCCCACATCTCCTGAGCACTTTTACAAACAGAAATCCTGTAAAACTTGTCAAGGGTTAAAGCAGATGAAATTATATTTCTAGCCCTAACGTCAAATTGTGCTTTTTTGTTTTCCTCTGTTGTCCATCTAGAAAAAGGTTTAGGAACGTCAACACCGTTCTCAGTAACTTTAGGAATATAGGGACCGTTTAAAATAACGTCCCAAATGCCTCTATCAACAGACTCTAAAAATATTTGCATTCTTACTTTCCAGAAAAGATAATTTTGACCCGCAAAAAGTGGGGGTCTATTGATAGACGCACCTTCGGCAAAAGTTTGATTTTGTCTGGCCATTTTCGAAAAGTTTGAATGACTATCAAAGAAAGCTCTAATACCACTTGTTAGAATCGCGCAGCGGAATGTTCGCGTGGTCGGACAAAAACCAAGAGGGGGGTGAATTGGTTTCTTAACAAAAATTAGGTTTTCAAAATTTTCCCCAAATTTTACCGATTAAAAAGCTGTGTAAACGTAAATAAGATAGAGATAGAGTCTTACACAGGAGATTTATACTGGTTCGGATCAACAGACCCTACGTCCAGTTGCTAATCACTCAAACAGAGGATTAACGCTGTCACTATAATCAAAGTTGTTACAATCAGATAACAATTGAAAATACAAAGTAAAGAAAACACCTCTCTTGAAATCCACAAGAGATGAAGAACAGTTTTCCCCAGAGACGACACAACACACAATCCACTAAGAACTCCACTTAGTGATTCTTATCGCTTCTAGCCCACACCAGGTTCCAAAAGCCCCTTTTTCCTCCAACAAACAGTTCTCTGGCACTCACAACACTTAACTTTTGTTTGAAAAAGGTTGTTCCATTTTTCTGAGTGCCATAGAGAAGCTTAAGTAGAGAAATTAGGGTTTGGGAATTGGGATTTTCGGAACTAGGAGTCTTCAGATTAGGGTTATCGAAAATAGGTTTAATTTGAAGTTGAAAATCAAAATCTGACTGAAATAATCGATTAAATGAAGTGTTAATCGATTATTACAGAGCCAAAATCAACAGAACCCCAAAACTATTTGTTTTAATCGATTAAAAGCCCTGTTAATCGATTAACAGGCCTGTTAATCGATTAACAGGCCTGTTAATCGATTAACATGTGTGTTAATCGATTATTACAGTGAACAGATACAGAAAATGGTTTTTTTCACTGTAATAATCGATTATCTGACCATTTAATCGATTATCTGACATTTAATCGATTAAAGCCGAGGCAAACTGATAAATGTGAGTTTTTGAAGCTTCTAAAGTGCAAACTATGTACCGACTATCTTAAACTCTAATATTACAGACTCAAACTAATCAAAACAGAGTTATTACACTATAAAACAAGTCTTCAACTCTCTTAGTTCTTTGTTCTTAAATCATCATCAAAATCAACAAGCTTCATGTCCATGTAAGTTCAACATCAAGTCCTTGTATGTTCAACACTCTTTTATTGTTTTTCTATGTATAGTAGAAAATAGACTCATGTAGATAGTCATTTTAATATCACGTTATAAAATAGGGTAATAGCGTAATTTCTCATAATCTTTATTTTATGAATTAATCCGTCATAGGGAACCCAAAAGGGGCGTTGTGGGGGTGTTAATACCTTCCCTACACGTAACTAACTCCCTTACCTAACTCTGGTTATAATGGTCAAGTTTGATTTTTCTTAAAATCAATGCCTTTTTTATCCTTTTCCAATGGTAAAAACATTGGTGGTGACTCCATAGAACAATTTTTACGAAAATCTTGCTTTTATTAGAGGTTAGTTCAGTTGATGAGCACCTTGGAAGCAATGATCATATTTTTTACAAAAACGTGAGTCTAAACCATCATATCGCAACCGCTCGCATTAACGTTCGAGACGTCAGAACGGATGGCGGTGACAGATGGCGACTCCACTGGGAAAACTAGAGAGTTGATCCCATTTAGTGACAGATAAATTCAAACTAAATAAATATTTGAAATTGCGCCTTTACCCTTCCTTGTATTTATAACATGTTTTATTCTATGACTTTGATAACTACTGTATGATTACCTTCTGTAAATTGTTTGAAATACAAACTGTACACAAAAACCCTTGCACACAACAATCCTTCTATACCCGGGGGCAAGAATGATTACTCATAGGGAGTGGGTGGCAGATACGACTGGTTTATTGGCACACGGGGCTACATCTATTGTCGAAAAACCACCAACTCAAGGTGATAACTCTCTTCTTTTGGTCCAAGGATGTCGACACGGAGTTTCGTGCATGATCCGAAGACTAAGAGATTGAGAGGTCCTTAGTGGCGGATCTTGACTATTGATCTTGGAGGGACCAAATAATATATTATTAATAAATAATAAATAAATATAAAAGGAAAAAAAAAGATGAAAGGGTGAAAGGATACAATTATAAATATATATTTAAATATATTAAATGATCATTAAGTTTGATGGGGACAAAATTATAAATTATATGAGAGTTACAAAACCGAAGAGGGGCTGAGAGGATAAAATTGTAAATATACAATTAAATATATTAAATGTTCATTAAGTTTGGGGGGCCAAAATCATAAATTACATGGGAGTTATAAAACTTTGGGGGCCACGGCCCCTCAGCTCCCAAGAAGATCCATCACTGCTTATAATGGGGGCACCTTGGGGATCTTTGACCTTGGTGAGAACAGTTTAGAGCCACCTTAACCATGCACTTTTCTGCAAGAAAATCCTACCTCGTGATTAAACGTCATAGCTATGCTCGTGGATGAGTGAATTGTGTGTGTATTTGTTTGTTGCATTTGTTTGATGCATTTGCATAAGATAATCATACAACAGTTAAAACAAAAAAAATAAAAATCTCTTAAAAACCATAAAAATAAAGGAAATAAGAATAAACCAACTTTATCTCGGACAATCTTCATTTAAGCTAACCTGATTTTAGGTTCTTTGTAAGCTACGTAGTTACGTTGGCCAACAGAAGAGATAAAGATTTATAAAAATAATCTTAAAACAATTTTGACAAAAATAATTTTTGCAAAAAAGATTTTTGACAAAGTCGTGTTATTCATATCGCACCATTCAATAAGTGGTAAAACCATGAGAGAAAATAAATACATTAAGGAAAGTATGCATAAACATCATCATAATAAAATCTTTCATACATAAACACATTCATTCTAGGGTGCACTAGATATCCTTAGACAAAAGCAAAAGAGACCCAAATGCATTTGTAACCTTCCTAGAAGGGACAAGTGCGCTAAGGTATGCTGGTAACCTTTGTAAAAAGGGAACCATCACACCAAGGTGGGTATGGTACTCCTTAAGCATAAGCTTTTAAGAAGATACCAAAGCTATTGTCTAAGATATATCTATCCCACACTAATCATTCGCAATAAAAAGATATAATAAAATATTTAAATCATTTAGAAAGTGGCTGGTCTTCTTCCTGTCCTCACTCGCACGCAAAAGGCTAAGAGGATGGAACAGTTAGAAGAGCAGAATCGCAAGCTCACCGCTGAGCTTAACTCCATGAAAGAACAAATGGTGCAATTAATGGAGTTAATGCGTCAGCAGAACTTACACAAGGAGAGCCCTCACAGTGACCACGCCTCACATCATGAGGAGGAGGGCTCCGACCATGAGCTTGAGCAGGGAGCTCACTTACAGCCTGAAGTGAGGGCAGTAATCATCCAACCTCCTGAAGTTTCCAAGCAACAGATTTCTGCCCTCAAAGAGAGGTTAAGGGCTATGAAGGGACATAATTCTGATGTTAAAGAGGCGGCCGGCATGTGCCTTGTTAAGAATATTCGGTTTCCCCCCAAGTTCAGGGTTCCAGATTTCCCAAAGTACATGAGAATGACTTGTCCCAAGAGCATCTTACAATGTACTGCTGTAAGATGGCTCCATATGCCAATAATGAGAAACTCCTAATCCACTGTTTTCAGGAAAGCTTGGCCGATTCGACCTTGAGCTGGTATATGCAGTTGGAAGGGGGACAAGTCCAAGCCTGGAGACAGCTGGCAGATGCCTTCCTTCGCTGTTACACAAGTACAACATCGATCTGACTCCGGATAGGTCAGATCTACAAGCTCTGAGTAAAAGAAACGACGAACCCTTCAAGGCATATGCTCAGCGTTAGAGGGAGTTGGCCGCCCAAGTAAAGCCTCCGCTATCAGATAAGGAAACCACGTCCATGTTTATCAATTCCTTGACTGGTCCCTATTACGACAAAATGATAGGGAGTACGTCAACCCTCTTTGCGGACGTGATGACCATAGGAGAAAGAGTGGAGTAAGGACTGAAAAATGGAAGGATTGCATAACCTTCCTCATCTACTGCAACATTTAAGAAGTCCTTTGACCAGAAGAAGGAAGGAAGCATAAACGCCATCAACCTTGCTACTCCTTCTTCCTCTTCGCCACCAGCTGGGCAGTCACGCAGACAAGAGAAGAAATTCACTCTCATTCCAACCTATTATGGGAGTTTTTTGCCAAAGCTGTTAAAGGCCAAGCTCCTAACATGTATCCCTCCGAAGAAGAAAGATCCACCTTACCCTGGTTGGTACAAGCTCAACGAAAAATGTGATTACCACTCGGGCGCTCTTGGGCATTCCATGGAAGATTGCATCAACTTGAAATATAAGGTTCAAGAATTATTGAATGCCGGGTGGATCACCTTCGACGCTCCCGACCCTAAGGTGGATGTCATGCCTCTGTCTCAATCGGAATGACGGGGAAGACCAGTTGATTAGGGCTCCTCATTAAAAAATATATATATATATATATATATATATATATATATATATATATATATATATATATATATATATATAAGCTTCGGATGTATCTCTCGTCGTCCCTGCCCATGGCCTGAGATCTTTTGATTAAAAGAGCTTTGTAAATATTTCTCTTTTCATCAATACAATGAGACATTTTTCATAATATTCATATTCTTTTCATTCTTTTCTCTCTCATTCCAAAATAAATAAATAAAATCTAAATCCAAATAAGGACCATATAAACAGTCATGTCTGTAATTGAGGACTCTCTATGGGATCCGAAAGTTGAAGGCGAATGGATCGGGTTAGACAGTGAGAAGGGGACCATTTCCCCAGGCATGTTAAGACTGTTGAAAAAGAAGAAGCTCAATACATACGGCTCTACCAGAAAAAATGAGACCATGGATTTTAGGGCAAGGAAACGAAAACAAAAGGAAATAAGTATTAATACCCAAATCGACGATAATGTCGGGGAAGATTTGGTACAATTATTAAGGGAGTATATGGACGCATGCGCATGGATCTACCATGACATGCCAAGACTTCAAAATTCAACATCATAAGTCCTCTCCCTACCGACCTAAGATGAATGGTGCAATAGAGGCAACCAATTAGAACATCAAGAAGATCATCCAGAAGATGGTCAAAACCTGCGAAGATTGGCATGAAATATCGCCCTTTGCCCTTCATGGTTATAAAATTACCATACGGACCTCTGTAGGAGCTACTCCATTCTCCCTTGTATATGACATGGAGGTCGTACTTCCAATAGAGGTCAAAATACCTTCCCTGCGAGTTATAATGGAAGCAAAATTAACAGAAGTCGAATGGGTTCAAAGCCGATATGACCAGCTAAACCTTATTGAAGAAAAACGATTGAATGTTATATGTCACGGACAAGCCTATCAATGGAAAATAAAAAGGGCTTAAAAAAAAAAGGGCAACCCCCATATTTACCATGAGTGAGATTTAATGGTAAATAAATTGCTTCCAGCCCAAAAGGATAAAATTGAAAAATGGGCAGCGAATTATGAAGGACTCTTTATGGTCAAGCGAGCTTTCTCGGGAGGAGCTCTTATCCTTGCCAATATGGATGGAAAGGAACTTCGACACCCAATCAACTCTGATATGGTGAAGAAGTACTACGCTTGAAGACATTGCTCAAGACCTGTCAAGAATGAAAACCTGCAAAGGGCATCCCTAGACAAAAGATAGGGTTCATATTCCTTGCTAGGATACGTCCTAGGCAAAAAATAGAGGTAAAAAGAAAAAAAGAGAAGAAAATTTTAAGAGCAATGGTTGTCTTAGCCGAAAACCGAAAGGCGGTTAAGGTAACGTTCTTCCCTAAGCAAGCAGTCTGCACAGTTTTCACTCTGAGCTCGGGCATCTCAACTAAAGCAATTAGGAGAACTAGGGGGGCAGATATCATAGACATGACTGTTTAAAGCCTAAATAGTATAGTCAACCCTGACCAACCATTCTTCTAAACTCCCTTGAAATCCTTCTATAAAAGAAATAAACTTTTGCTCATTTATCAATAAAATTCCCTTTCATTTCCTTTCTCTTGACCAAATATTATGGAAATGCCTCTTTATTGATAAATCATAAATATGCGCAATGACCTTTAATCAAAGATCAAGCATGCATCTAAAAAGTGGAAGCATAAAAAAATAAGAAAAAAATAAATGCCTGCTAGGATATTCTTAGGTAAAAATTAGGGTAGTCTGCTAAATCGAAAATCCCAAAAGAAGGGTCTAGGCAAAAACCCCCTAAGATATTCTAGGAAAAAATTAAGGCAGTCCGCTAGGTCGAAAAACCCCAAAAGGGCGGTCTAGGTAAAAGATAAGGCTAAAAAAAATGAATAAAGGAGGGGCCCATAAGCACAACATAAAAGAGGAGCTCATAAACTCAATCAACTTAAAACCTAACAGGAGAATGTCGGTTACTTTCTAGGTGCATAAAAAATAAATAAACAAATAGATTGCATTTAGGACATCGTAGTTGCACAAAACGACTTTGTCAAACTCAAGAAAAATAAAATTCTTTAAATAAAGAATAATAATAATAAGGAGGCTAGACTCCATACTTGTGATTGAAAACAGGAGGTTTCATAACCCAATCTCCAAATAAAAGTTCCCTCAAGAAAAGAGAGACAGGTTATCTTCAAAACCACTCCAACAGAATAAAGAGCTTCAAGAAAACTAAAGCTCCAACATTTCCTCCTTCCACTTAATAAAGAAGAAGGCACAACAAAGAAAAAGCCAAAGGAAAGACTCGATCATCCCCAAACGAATCTTTGCCTAATCCAGAGGCGAAATAAAAAAATATATACCATACGGTTCAACATCGCCACCATATGGGCCATCGAGGATAGTCATTTAAAGCTCCAACCACCATCCTTCCATCTAAGAAAGAGAAGGCATAACACAGAAAAAGCCAAAGGAAAGGCTCGATCATCCCCAAGCAGATCCTTGCCTACTCTAGAGGCAAAACAAGAATATTACCTTACGACTCAACAACGCCACCACATGAGTCATCGAGCACATTCATCTAGAATCTCCACCACATTCCCCAAAGGAGAATAAGGGTTACACAAAAATCCCTCAAAGCAATTACGGAATTAGAATCTCCATATCCCCAGGATTTTAATAGAAAAGAAAAAAAAAAGAAAACCTTTCATCCCCAACGGATGACCAAAAAGAAAAATCCACGATAGAAAAGGATGAATAAAAAGCCCCAAGTAGATCATCTTAGAAAAATCAACAAAAAGAAGGAAGTAAGAAAATGCTCATCCTCCAGTTGAATAAGAGTTTCATAAAGTCAGAAGCCAAGACTCCATCACCAAAAAATCAAATATCCCCAGGAAGCCAACTAATTCCTTGGTGGATCACCAAAAAAGGAAAAATTTCATCCCCAGCGGATACTCAAAAAGAAGAAAAAGTCTGCATGTATAAAAGAAATTAAAAAGTAAAAAGGCGCACGCATTATCCAAAAGAAAGAAGCCAAATTTCAAAATCGCGAAAAAGAAAAAGATAAAACGTGAGAAAAAGGCGAAATTAAATAATCATAAAACTCATTCCCTAGTGGAATAAGAGCATCGGCAAAGCCAGCTCATACCAACAACATCCAACAAGGAGTCAAAAACTCCATTTCCCCAGGGGGAAAATCAAAATTAGATCCTCGGGAAGACAATCAATCCCCTGGTGGATCACCAAAAAGAGAAAAAAATCGTCCCCAGTGAGCCTACTGCAAAGGCAAACTACAAATTCATATCCTTAGGGAATTATTTGCCTATATCGCCCAATATGGATATCCCTAGTGGAATGCATAGGCAAGATCTGGCGAGCAAAAAGCCAATATCCTCAAAAAGGGACATTAGTCTATCCAGAGGAAAAAACAACGCAAGTATAAAGTCTTCACCATTATTAAAGCATTAGTCTAATCAAGAGGCACAATCAACAGAAATTGACAAATCCTCAGCGGATTCCTGCCTAGATCAAGAGGCAATAATCAAGAATATCCGACAACCAACGAGTCAGATGGCTATAAAAAAAGTCGAAAATCAAGAATCCTCAACAACCAACAAGTTGGACGACTATTGGAAAATCCAAAATCAACAAAATCCCCAGCAATCAACAAGCTGAATGACTAAAATAAAAGCCCAAAAACAAAGAATCTCTAACAATAAGCAAGCTGGATGACTATAGAAAAAGCCAAAAGTAAAGAATCCTCGGCATATACCGAATGACTACACCCAAAAAAGTCAAAAACAAAATTCTCAAACAACTACTCCCCATGGAGTCGGTGCATGAGCTAGAGCAATAAGTCGCCACCACAGCCAAAGGATCGACTACCTCACCGAAGGAGCATCCTGCAAACCATAGGATCGGCTACCTCACCGAAGGAGCATCCTACAAACCTAAGGATCGGCTACCTCACCAAAGGAGCATCCTGCAAATCGAAGGTTCGACTACCTCACCAAAGGAGCATCCTACAAATCGAAGGATCGACTACCTCTCCGAAGGAGCATCCTGCAAATTAAAGGATCGGCTACCTCTCCGAAGGAGTATCCTGCAAACCTAAGGATCGGCTACCTCACCAAAGGAGCACCCTGCAAATCAAAGCATCGGCTACCTCAGTGAAGGAGCATCCTGCAAACCGAAGGATCGGTTGCCTCATCGAAGGAGCATCTTACAAATCGAAGGATCGGCTGCCTCTCCGAAGGAGCATCTTACAAATCGAAGGATCGGCTACCTCTCTGAAGGAGCATCCTACAAATTGAAGGATCGACTACCTCACTAAAGGAGCATCCTGAGGTTTCCCACTCGTCAGCTACGGGATCAGCTACCGCATCGAAAGGAGCATCCCAAAGCTACAACAACCAGATGGGGGGTTCATACTCATCAACCACGGGATCAGCTGCCGCATCGAAGGAGCATCCTAGAGGTTCACATTCATTGTCCGAGGGGTAAGCTACCTCATCAAAAGAGCATCTTGAGGGAAAATCTTCATTCACCAGCCAAAGAGTCAGCTACCGCATCAAAGGAGCATCCTGAAGCTTCACACATATCGTTCGATAGGTCAGCCTCTGCAGCAAGGAAGCATCCTGAAGACATCATCAGACTAAATTCATCATATAGAGGATCAACTACCCCGCCAAAGGAGCATCCAAAGGACAACTGAGCAAGAGGGTTAACTTCTTCACCTGCCAACCGATCTTGTAGGCATATTGAGTCAACAGTCAGTTAGTCAGTCGAAAGGGGGGTAGTTGTAGACCCCAAATATTTCCTGGCCTCACAATAAAGGCCAGAGATTCTCCGTTCGAAGATGGACAAGGCTTCATTGGGCCCCTAATAATGTTCACTAGGCTCCATGTGAGGATAGGAGAACTTTTTGGACTCAAAAAAATAAGAAAAAGGTAGGAAAATCCTGTCAGGGAGCTTGGGACAGCCATCCCACTTCCCAGACGGTTGTCCCAACCCATTTTTATACTTGGGACAGTTGTCCCACTTCCCAGACAACTATCCCGAATGTCCCAGACGACCATCCTAGTCCAGACAGCTATCCCAACTTGCCTGGCACGATTTTGCTATAAATAAGGGCTCATTCCAACTTATTTCCACACACTTTCACACTCTCCTGTGCTATGAGGACCCATATTTGGGACTTCTAAGCAACTCTAAGTATTTTTTCAGAGTAAGAGTGATCTTTTTGACACTCAAGGAGTTTAATTAATAATTTTTGTTCGAGGAAGGAGTGCCTTTGTAGAGTGCGGGACTGCCAAAAAGCATCCTATAGTTCAAGATTTATAAAAGCTTGCTTCGGAGGTTTTTCTTCATATTTCTTCTCTTCTATTGCTTTCTTTTATTGTTTTCCTATGTGTAGTAGAAAATAGGCTCATGTAGATAGTCATTTTAATATCACGTAATAAAATAGGGTAATAGCATAATTTCTCATAATCTTTGTTTTATGAATTAATTTGTCATAGGGAACCCGAAAGGGGCATTATGGGGGTGCTAATACCTTCCCCACACGTAACTAACTCCCTTACCTAACTTTGGTTATAATGGCCAAGTTTCGTTTTTCTTAAAATCAACGCCTTTTTTATCTTTTTCCAATGTTTATGGTAAAAACATTGGTAGCGGCTTCATAAAACCTTTTTTACGAAAACCTTGCTTTTATTAGAGGTCAGTTCAGTTGATGAGCACCTTGGAAGCAATGATCATATTTTTTACAAAAAGGTGAGCCTAAACCATTATATCGCAACCGCTCACATTAACGATCGAGACATCCCGAGACATCAAAATAGACGGCGGCGACAATAGTTAATTCTTTCGAACTATTAACTGAAAGTAAATAGTTTGTAAAATGCATTTGACATTAATGAATAGAGTCCTATCTTCTTCTTTTAAAAAAAACAAAACAAAAAACTCGAGACAGCCGTTCCAAATGAAAATTTCAAATGGGATGCACGTCCCACATCTGAGATGCACGTCTCATGATAAAAATTTGACTGAGACGACCGTCCCAATCCCTAGACGGCTGTCCCAGTGTAGCCATTAGGTCGAGACGACCGTCTCGAATCCTAAACAGTCGTCCCGAACTTCCAGACTTCTCCTATAAATAAGGGGCGCGGGTTCTTGCATTTGCATCCCATTCCAAGCATTCTACCTTGCTTTTCTCCCCTTTCTATACATTTCTAGCATCTCTGAGTAAGTTAGGCAAAAAAAATGGAGCGTGGAGAGTCTTCATCAAGGAGGAAATACACCCGGGCCTCTACTAGAGGAGCTCCTATCATCAATACCCAGCTGGCAGAATCACATCAACTGAGGCTTGCCAACATCCAACAACATTCATGTCACCCCATGCTTTGCCTAGATTTTGAAATTTTAACCACCTTTGGTTGGGATCAAGATGTTAGAAGATATATCCAAGGCATAGGTTGGGATTTTCTGCTCCGTGAGCCATCCTCCAGGATTCACTGCACCGCCACTTTGGAATTCTTAGCTTCCGTCACCATGGTGGATATGCCATCAATGATCCCCAGAGTGCCCCCTACTCAAGTTGTCTCCTACTAGATGAACGGGGCATACCGGACCACCACGCTGGATGAATTCAATATTATAATGGGTTTTAGCCAGCATGCGAGCATACGGACACCAGAGTATATTCTACATACTGCGAGAAACCCACCGCTCTCACCACCAACAATATGTGGGAAGCCATCACGGGATCGCAACATCTACCAACTCACCTGAAGGGCGCGACTTTCCTCCCCCCACTCTGCATCTGCCTCAAGCTGTTGGCAGGAACTCTCCACAGCAGGAAGGAGAGTCAGGGAAAGGTGACCCTGACTGACCTTTTCATTGTTTACTGCATGCATCAGGGGTACCGATACAACTCTGGCTACGTCTTTCTAAAAGCCCTAAAGGACTATGGGACTCGCGGTCCAGCAGGAGCCATCATGGTGGCTCCTCTCATCACTCCTCTAGTAGAATATTGGGGATGCCCTGATGGAGAAGACACCCCAGCTACCCTCTAACCGGAACCAATTGATGGGGCGATGCTCGCCCATATGAACATCCTCATTAAACAGGTATTCGGGTTTGTCTTACATCCTATGTTCTCAATTTCACTTGATATCCATGACATGGATACATCTTAGGAGATCCCCGCGCCTCCAGAATCTCAACAACAACAATATGACCCAAACTTTGTTGGTTTATATCGACGCATGGATGATGAACACACCTATATGGAAGGACAATTTCAGTTCATGCGTCAACAATTCAGTCAAATGAATGAGCCAGGAGAGGACGAACCGCAGAATAGAAGGACTAGTCTAGAACCAAGAGAGGTTCCAGCGACGCATGCTTCGCCGCTTCCCTTCATCAGCACGATCATCCGCATCCAGCCTAGAGGCAGAGGATTAGGATGTTATTTTTATGTCTTTCTGCCAGTTAGGATGTTTAATGTATCCCAACCAAAAATGAAATGATGAATAAAAAGTTATTGTTATTTTCAAATTGCTTTCATTTCTTTTAAAAGTCCACGTGTACAAAAAGAAATTAAAAAAGTAAAAAGGCACATGTGATACCCTAAGAAAAGCAAAATTTCAAAATTCACTAGAAAAAAGAAATAAAACTGCAAGGAAAAGGCGAAATCAACCATGCTAGAAGAATAAAAGAGCTTCAGGAAATCCAAAGCTCCAATCATTCCTCCTTCCATTCAAGAAAAGGAAGTACAACAAAGAAAATCTAAAGGAAAGGCTTGATCATTCCCAAGAGGATCCTTGCCTACTCCGTAGGCAACCAAAAGATTATCTCATGACTCAACATTGCCGCCACATGAGTCATTAAGCATATTGATCCAGAGTCTTCGTCATACTTCCCAAAGGAGAATAAGGACTTCAAAAGTCCATAAACAACTAAGGAGTCAAATTCTCGTCTCCCCAAGTGGTTCAATAAAAAAGAGAAAATCCTTCATTTCCCCAGGGGGCAAATCAAAAAAAGAAAGATTATCCCCAGTGAGTCTATCAATAAAGGCAAAATTACAAGTATATATCCTCAAGGAGTTATTTGCTTATCCAACATGGATATTCCCCAGTGGAATACATAGGCAATATCTAGCAAGCAAAGAGCCAATATCCCCAGAAAGGGAAGCCAGCCTATTCAGAGATAATACAAGCCCAAATGTAAAGTCTTCATCATTATTGAAGCATCTGCCTACTCAAGAGGCATTAAATAAAAAATTTGCAAATCTTCAGTGGACTCCTGCCTAAGTCAAGAGGCAATCATCAATAATCCCTGACAACCAACAAGTCAGATGACTATCAGAAAAAAGCCAAAAACAAAGAATCCCCGGCAAGTCGAATGACTAACCAGAAAAATCAAAAACAAAATTCTCAAATAACTACTTCCCATGGAGTTGGCGCATGACCAGAAATAATAAGCCGCCAGCGTATTTTTAGTCCAAAAGAAATGACTCAGAATCAGATGAGGGTTCGTACAGGATTGACTACCAAAAGGAGTATCCTGGGGTTTCAAGGTCATCAACCGACATAACCTTATAGAAGGGGGTTCGCACTTGATAAGCCTTATAGAAGGGGGGCTTGTCATCTATGAGGGTCTTACAGAAGGGGATTCCTCAAACCGGCAAAATCTTACAGAAGGGGGCTCGTCGGCTTTCAACCTGGTGGGGCTTTGTACTCACAAGAGTCTTACAAAAGGGGACTCTGACCTAGTGGGGGTTGATACTCACAAGAGTCTTACAAAAGGGGACTCGGACCTGGTGGGGGTTTGTACTCACAAGAGCCTTACAGAAGGGGGTTCGGACCTGGTGGGGGTTGGTACTCACAAGATTCTTACAAAAGGGGACTCGAAGCTGGTGGGGGTTTGTACTCACAAGAGCCTTACAGAAGGGGGTTCGGACCTGGTGGAGGTTGGTACTCACAAGATTTTTACAGAAGGGGACTCGAACCTGGTGGAGGTTTGTACTCATAAGAGCCTTACAAAAGGGGGTTCAGACCTGGTGGGGGTTGGTACTCACAAGAGTCTTACAGAAGGGGACTCGGACCTGGTGGGAGTTTGTACTCACAAGAGCCTTACAGAAGGGGGTTCGGACCTGGTGGGGGTTGGTACTCACAAGAGTCTTACAGAAGGGGACTCAGACCTAGTGGGGGTTTGTACTCACAAGAGCCTTATAGAAGGGGGTTCGGACTTGGTGGGGGTTGGTACTCACAAGAGTCTTACCGAAGGGGACTCAAACCTGGTGGGGGTTTGTACTCACAAGGGCCTTACAGAAGGGGATTCAGACCAGATGAGGTTTATTCTCATCAAACCGGGTAAGGGTTTGTACCTATCAAACCATTCATCATCCAGAGGATCAACAACTTCAGTGAAGGAGCATCCGAAGGATGACCGGGCAAGAAGGTTAACTCCTTCACCCGCCAACTAATCTCATAGGCACATTAAGCCAATAGTTAGTTAGGCAGGTGAAGGGGGCAGCTGTAGACCCCAAATCTTGCTCGGCCTCTCAATAAAGATCAGAAGACTTCCGCTCTGAAGGTGGGTAAAGCTTCGGCAGACATTTAATAGCATTAACTGGCTTCCGTCTGAAGAAATGAGAGCTTTTCTGAAGTAATAAAAAGTGAAAATTGGAGAAAACACTCGAGACAACCGTCCCAGAATCGAGACAGTCGTCCCAAGTGAATGAGACACACGTCCCAAGGGCCAAACATGCGTCTCATCCAATTTTTCCCCTTGAGACGGTCGTCCCAAGCAGTTGAGACGACCGTCCCACCTTTCTAAGGCTGAGACGGACATCCCGGAGTCCTGGTAGCGAAAAACTATAAATAGGGGGCCCATTTGCAGCTTTTTCTATACACCTCACACCTCTCTACTCTTCTACTTCTCGAATGATCTTTCTTATTGCCTATAAGGTAACAGTCGATTAAGGAAATCTCTTTTAAGATATCTGACATTCGATAGTCTAAAATTCTTTTCTTGTATTCGGGAGAGGAGATTCCTTGTAGGGTTTAGGGTTCCCAAGCAGTTGAGACAACCGTCCCGGAGTCCTGCCAGTGAAAAACTATAAATAGGGGGCTCATTTGCAGCTTTTTCTACACACCTCTCTACTCTTCTACTTCTCGAATGATCTTTCCGATTTCCTATAAGGTAACAGTCGGTTAAGGAAATCTCTTTTGAGATATCTAACATTCAATAGTCTAAAATTCTTTTCTTGTATTCAAGAGAGGAGAGTCCTTGTAGTGCGAGAGGATAGCTAAAAAGCATCCTCAGAGTTGAAGATTTTCAATAAAAGCTTATTTCGGAGGTTCTTTTCATTGCTCTTTTCTTTATTGCTTTATTTATTGGTTTCCTATGTGCAATAGAAAATAGGATCATGTAGATAGTCATTTTTAATATTGTGTAATAAAATAGGGTAATAGTGTAATTTATCTTAATCTTTATTTTATGAATTAATCCGTCATAGGGAACCCGAAATGGGCATTGTGGGGGTGCTAATATCTTCCCCACACGTAACTAACTCCCTTACCTAACTCTGGTTATAATGGTCAAGTTTGATTTTTCTTAAAATCAACGCCTTTTTATCATTTTCCAATGTTTTATGGTAAAAACATTGGTGGTGACTCCTTATAACCTTTTTTTATGAAAACCTTGCTTTTATTAGAGGTTAGTTCAATTGTTGAGTACCTCGGAAGCAATGATCATATTCTTTACAAAAAATATGAGTCTAAACCATCATATCACAATCACTCGCATAAACGTTCGAGATGTCCCGAGACGTCGGAACGGACGACGACGACAGATGGCGACCCCACTAGGGAGTTGAGTTTCAATCCTGTCAGTCATAATTCTTTTAATTTGATATAATTTACCTACGGATAAAAATTTCATAGGTAAACCTATGAAATTATCCACAGACGATATTACTTATGGATAGAATTTCGTAGGTAATATCTATATGTAATGTACAATTTACCTATGGAATTACCCATGGACGATATTAACTACGGATAATAATTTCGTAGGTAATGGATAATTTACCCACGGATGACATTACCTATGGACAATATCCGTAGGTAATGGATAATTTACATATGGATAGAATTTCGAAGGTAATATCTATATGTAATGTACAATTTACCTACGGATTTTTATCCGTAGGTAATATTTTGTAGATAATAGGCTTTTTTTTATAGTGTTTCTAGGCAAGGATGCACTTTTACTAATCTAGGATTTTTGTGTTTGTGTTTGTGTTTGATTTATGGACTTAGGTCCTTTGAAAGCAAAAAAAATTGAAGTATCATCGAGCTAAGTTTTGAATTGGGGAATTTAGAAGGATTCCTAGGGAGAAAAACGCAAATTGATGAAGGGAAACTAGTAACATATTTTTAGTGTATTTGAATATATTATGGTGTCTTCATAACAAAATATGTGGAGAGTTGATTGATTTGTTTAATGTGGGGATGAGGTCTATCCTAGGAAGTTATGCAAAACTATTACTTGCATAATTTTTCCTCAAGGTATCTTCACTTGAGCGACGGAGTCTCTAGATTAGGACGGTGATCTCGTGTTCATGTTGTGCACGTGAGATTTTTCTCACTCAAGTGAAATGATTTTAAAGAAGGAGAGTTTGAGTGGTCAAATTCTCGCTCAAGCGAGATAATCTAGAGGTTAAAGGTGATTTCTAGTGTCAATTCTAACTCAAGTGAAAAGTTTTAGTTCAAGCAAAAAATTTAACTCAAGCGAAAATTTATAGCGTAGGGAAGAATTCTTAGAGAAAAACATGAACTTGGAAGAAAAATGTTGTTTTTAACTTATAAATATAATTTTTTTACTTGTTGTTGCATGTAGAGGAAAGTATCAGATGATGAGGGTAGAAGGAAATTTCAATAACTTAGCTTGTCATGTGAAAAAAGAAATATGTTTAACAAGTGCAGATCTAATTATGTATATATATTGAAGATACCTACCTTGGAAAGGTAGTGTAACAAGTACATATCTTTGAGTTCAATTCAACGCATTTGAGTTTTTTAAAAGTAGGATCATGTGCATAGGCAAATGATGTAAATAATTAAAAGTGTTTATATCTTTAATTATTGTTTCTCTTATGTGTAATGTAACTATTAGGAGGATGTTACAAAAATAAATAAAATAAAAACCAAAAGGTTAAAAGTGAAAGTTATGTGCTTGTTTAGTTATACAAAAAGAAGCTTAAACGAAACATAACAAAATGTTCAAGTTTATTATAACCCTTGAGTATACGTATGTAAAAATGGGACTATGTTTTTATGGACTTTATTGATTTAATTATAACAAAAAAAAGGCTTATATAACATTTGAGTTATAATGGATAGATTGATCAAATATTTTTACTTTATTTCAAATAACTTTAGACACTCTTTTGAATAGATTGAGAGAGCTTTACATAAAAGAGATTGTTAGATTACAATGTGCATTTTATAACATATATGGTCAACCTATCATCTTTGGTAGATGGTTAAATCGAGAGAATCATCTATTACTTATAAGATTTGTTCAAAGTTTGTATGGGGTGATTGAGATAATTATGTATTTGGTAAAATTCATTTGCAACACTAACAACCATTCTAGTTAGGGGGTGTTAAAGTGAGCCAACCCAACCCATTTTATGGTGAGTCAGAAATTTCACAACTCAGATCTGTTAGAATTAATTTAATTAATTCATTCCATTATGTGACTCATGTGAAATATAATAATGGGCCCAAATGTGATTTAATAAAATATGAGGACCTATTGGTTATTATGTGAAGTTAGAATAAAATAAAGATAAAATAAAATATTACATTACGGTAACCAACTTGATGGACGTTGGTTAATTGAATGGAATAAGGGTTCTGTCTCTGGTCAAAAAGTTTTTTCACGGTAAACCATCAAGAAAGCGTGAGAAGAGAAAGAAAGACAAAGAGATAGATTGGGAAAAGGAGATTGGAGAATGAGAAGATTAAAGAATATATTTTCATAAATCAAGGTTAGTTCTCTTATTATGATTCATGTATGTTATGTTGTGAAAATCAATAATCTAAAGATCTTGTAGAGTAGTTTTCCATAGTGAATTAAGAATGAAGGAAAACTACATAATGTTTTACATGTGGTATCAGAGCCAGGTTATTAGATTTATGATTTTCCTTGTATGAAAGTTTTCCCAAATATTAAGTTTTTCCCAAATTAAGATAAACCCTAATTATGAATTTAGGGATTTCTTTATCAGATTAGTATGAACCCTAATTTATTCCCAAATTTATTTTTCTCAAAATTAAATAAAGGAATAAACCCTAATTATGTTTTCAAGTTCAAATTGAAACCAATTTTATAGCTCCTATGCGTGAATGAACCCGTAATTGATTTTAATTGAAAAGATAAATGACGTGATAGGGTTAGGGTGAATAATGTATGAAATTAGTTTTATTGTATGTTATAATTATGATGAGATGTTATGATGAAATGTTATAATTATGATGGAAGAATGATAAACCATAAAGTTGATAAACTTTGCGCATAGAGAGCACATTAGGTTTCATATATTATATTATATTATTTATAATATTATTTTGTGTGTACATATTGGTGACTGGTGACTATTGAAACCATTTTGTCCCTATATTATTTTGTCCTCATATTATTTGTACATTATTTTGTACGTATATTTTTTTATGTGGTTGAAGGATAATTAAAGAGTTATTTTTTATGTTAAGGTGAGTTGTATAATATACTCATACTGTAAAATTTTGTTAAGAAAGCTTTGTTAAGGGTACTGTAAAGCTTTGTTAAGGGTACTCGTAAAACTTTGTCAATGTACTCGTAAAGTTTTGTCAATGTACTGTAAAACTTTGTTAATGTACTGTGAAACTTTGTTAATGTACCTATAATGTAAACATTGATAAATGAATGAATTTTGTTTTGCAAACTGAATTGTATTGTTTCCACTGTGTTTAAATTACTCATAAAAGTTTTGAATGAATGACAATTTCACTTTTACGTGAAATTCAAAATCAATCTTAGGATGAAAATTGAAATTATGAGTTTCAATTTTATTTATGGCACATAATATTTTATTATGTGAATAATGTACATATTTATTAAAATTAATAAAAAAAATGCTATGAATGGTTAATAGCAATTAAAGATATTATTTATTTGAAATTAAGCATGATAAATTTTGTTAGTCACCAAAGTGGCCAAAATTTTAAGGTTATTTTGATTTCAAATTATTAATGATTTTATTTCAATTACCCATAGTATGAACGCTAAAATTATGAATATTTTATTTATGGGTTAATTGAAGTTCATTATTATAAAACATTTCAGGATCACCCAAAGGTTGATTAATTGTTATTATAATTAATGAGCATGAAGGTAGATAATTTTCTGTGCGTCACTAGTTTTATTTATATACCCAAAGGTGTTAGGTGATTCTAGTTGATGCATATTTCAATTATCATTAATGTTATAAACAGATTAGCGTAATTATGTTTGTGTATTAGTGGATCTCCCAAAGGAGAACATTTGTATGCATAGAATGGTTATTTATGTTTGGATCTGTATTTATGTTTAGTTTTTATGACTCAAAGCGTTAATATTAGGCATGTGTTAATTGAAGTATTTGTTTATTATGTATTTCTACATTCGCTTACTTCGTCTGTTCCAGTCTTTAATAGATTAAATTCCCTGACTGGAGTAAGAAAGTCCAATTTCACTTAGGTGAGTTGGATTTTGATTTGGCTTTCTAAGTTGAAAAATCAGCTGCTATCACTAATGCTAGTAGCAACAAAGAGAAAACTCATTATAGAGTTTGGAAAAGGTCAAACAGACTTAGTCTTATGTTTATGCGAATGAATATTGCAAGCAATATTAAGTATGCTTTTTCCAAAACTAAGGACGTGAAAGAATTTATGAAATTTGTGGAAGAGCGTTCTCAAACTGCTGACAAATCTCTCGCTGGGACATTGATGAGTACGTTGACCACCATGAAGTTTGATGGTTCTCGTAGTATGCATGAGCACGTAATCGAAATGACAAATATCGCAGCAAGACTCAAGTCTCTTGGAATGGCAGTGGAAGAAAATTTTCTTGTGCAGTTCATTTTGAACTTGTTACCACCTGAGTATGGTCCGTTTCAGATGAATTATAACACCATGAAAGACAAATGGAATGTGCATGAATTGCACAGTATGTTAGTTCAGGAGGAGACCAGACTCAAGAACCTAGGAAGCCACTCTATTCATTACGTGAAAAATCAAGGAGCTAAAAAGAAAGTTGTTAAGAAACATGGAAAGGGTAAAGGACCATTAAAGATTAACGAGTCCTCTACTAACATTCAGAAGAAAAATGACAAATGTCATTTCTGCAGGAAGTCTGGACATTTTCAGAAGGACTGTTTAAAGCGTAAAGCTTGGTTCGAAAAGAAAGGTGAGCATAGTGCTTACGTATGTTTTGAATCAAATTTAACTGAGGTTCCCCATAATACTTGGTGGATTGATTCTGGATGTACAACTCATGTTTCTAATGTAATGCAAGGATTTCTTTCAACCCGAACCATAAACCCAAATGAGAAGTTCGTCTTCATGGGGAATAAAGTCAAGGTTCCAGTGGAAGTTGTCGGGACTTATCGTTTAATCCTTGACACTGGATATCACTTAGACCTTATGGATACTTTTTATGTACCTAGTATCATTAGAAATTTAGTTTCTTTGTCTAAGCTTGATGTTATTGGATACTCTTTTAAGTTTGGGAATGGTTGTTTCAGTTTCTTTAAGCATACTTCTATGATTTGATATGGTTAGGAGTATGTTAAGTAATTCATGTTTACCTGTATCGTTGTGGATGTATGCTTTGAAGACTGTCATGTATCTGTTGAACAGGGTTCCTAGTAAAGCGGTTCAAAAGACTCCTTTTGAGTTATGGACAAGTAGGAAACCCAGTTTAAGACACCTACATGTTTGGGGTTGTCAAGCAGAAGTAAGAATTTATAATCCGCAAGAAAAGAAACTGGATGCAAGAACAATCAGTGGATATTTCATTGGTTATCCAGAAAAATCAAAGGGATATATGTTTTATTGTCCTAATCATAGTACAAGAATTGTTGAAACTAGAAATGCTCGGTTCATTGAAAATGACGAAACCAGTGGGAGTGAAGTTTCACGAAATGTGGAGATTAAGGAAGTTAGAGTACAAGTTCCAATAACTAGTACATCTTCAAGAGTTGTTATTCCAAATGTTGTAGAATCACACGACAATCAAGAAGAACAACAAATTAATGATCCTGCGATTAACAATGATCCGATAATAGAATAACCACAGGAAATAGTATTAAGAAGATCTCACAGAGAAAGAAAGTCTGCTATTTCGAATGATTACGTGGTTTATCTACAAGAGTCAGAAAATGACCTAAGTATTGATAATGAACCAGTTTCATTTTCAGATGCCATTAATGGTGATAATTCTGACAAATGGTTAGATGCTATGAAAGATGAGCTTAAATCAATGACACATAATGGTGTATGGGATCTTGTGGAATTGCCAGAAGGATGTAAGAGTGTTGGGTGTAAATGGGTCTTTAAGACTAAGCGTGACTCTCATGGCAATATTGAACGTTACAAGACCCGACTTGTTGCCAAAGGTGTTACTCAGAAAGACGGCATTGATTATAAGGAAACATTTTCACCTGTTTCTAAGAAAGATTCTTTTAGAATTATCATGGCATTAGTAGCTCATTATGATCTTGAGTTGCATCAAATGGATGATAAACCTGCTTTTCTGAATGAAGATTTAGAGGATGATGTTTATATGAATCAACCAGTGGGGTTTATTGAAGAGGGAAAGGAACATATGGTGTGTAAACTTAAGAAATCAATATATGGACTTAAACAAGCTTCTCGGCAATGGTATCTGAAGTTCAATGATATTATTTTGTCCTTTGGATTTAAGGAAAACACTGTTGATCGGTGTATATATCTGAAGGTCAGTGGGAGCAAATTTATATTTCTGATTTTGTATGTTGATGATATCTTGCTTGCGACTAATGATCTTGGTCTATTAAGTGAGACTAAGAAGTTTCTCTCTAACAACTTTGAAATGAAAGATATGGGTGAGACATACTATGTGATAGGAATAGAAATATTCCGTGATAGATCACAAGGACTGTTAGGTTTGTCTCAGAAAGCATATATTAATAAAGTTTTAGAGAGATTCAGAATGGAGAATTATTCTGCATCTCCCGTTCCAATACAGAAAGGAGACAAATTTAGTCTCATGCAATGTCCAAAGAATGACTTGGAATGGAAACAGATGGAAAATATCCCTTATGCATCTGTTGTTGGGAGTTTGATGTATGCTCAAACATGTACGAGGCCAGATATTAGCTTTGCAGTTGGTATGCTTGGTAGATACCAGAGTAATCCTGGACTGGATCATTGGAAGGCTGCAAAGAAAGTTTTAAGATACTTACAAGGAACAAAGAATCACATGCTTACTTATAGGAAAGTTGATCACCTTGAGGTGATTGGATATACAGATTCAGATTTTGCTGGTTGTATGGATACACGAAAGTCTACATTTGGTTATGTATATCTTTTAGGCGGAGGAGCGATTTCATGGAAAAGTGCAAAGCAGTCTGTCATTGTTGCATCCACCATGGAAGCTGAATTTGTGGCATGCTTTGAGGCCACAATTCAAGCTAATTGGTTGCGGAATTTTATTTCAGGACTTGGAGTAGTCGACAGCATTGCCAAGCCGCTGAAAATTTATTGTGACAATTCCGCAGCAGTCTTCTTTTCTAAGAACGATAAGTATTCCAAAGGTGTTAATCATATGAAATTGAAATACTTTGTCATTAAAGAAGAAGTTCAGAAACGTAGAGTGTCAATAGAACATACTAGCACTAATCTTATGATTGTTGATCCTTTAACAAAGGGATTATCGCCCAAATTATTTGCTGGCCATATAATGAATGTGGGCATTATGTTCACTAGTGAATGTTAATGTTATTATTAATGTTTATGTGACACTCTGAGATCTTTAACGTATAAGTTTCTGAAATTTGTGTTTTCTTCTTTATTTATATGCATGCAAATTATGATGAAGAAAACAAATTATGTTATTATTTTTAAAATGATATTATGTTTGAACCCATTATGGACTTCTCATTATAAAGTCATATTAAGGAGAAAGAGATAATATAGTGGTACATGGAAGGGAGCCTGTCGATTGAATGACATGTAACCGCTATGACTCTTGTTATAGTTGTATCTTTAATTATGAATGATTATAGAACCAATTTATGTAAGGTCCTTTAATGCGCATTATGATTTAAGTATTAAATCATAGAGAACTGTATGACATCACATGAGTCAAGTGGGAGAATGTTAGAATTAATTTAATTAATTCATTCCATTATGTGACTCATGTGAAATATAATAATGGGCCCAAATGTGATTTAATAAAATATGAGGACCTATTGGTTATTATGTGAAGTTAGAATAAAATAAAGATAAAATAAAATATTACATTACGGTAACCAACTTGATGGACGTTGGTTAATTGAATGGAATAAGGGTTCTGTCTCTGGTCAAAAAGTTTTTTCACGGTAAACCATCAAGAAAGCGTGAGAAGAGAAAGAAAGACAAAGAGATAGATTGGGAAAAGGAGATTGGAGAACGAGAAGATTAAAGAATATATTTTCATAAATCAAGGTTAGTTCTCTTATTATGATTCATGTATGTTATGTTGTGAAAATCAATAATCTAAAGATCCTGTAGAGTAGTTTTCCATAGTGAATTAAGAACGAAGGAAAACTACATAATGTTTTACAAGATCAACCTACTACGGGTTGGTGGGTTAGGTGGGTTGCTCACTAACCCATATTTATTTTTTGGTACTTCAATTTTTTTTCTAATAATCACAATTGAATCGTGGGACTGAAACATAATGGTGCGGAAGCATGACAAACGTTGTGATGCAATTAAAACGCAACAAATGTTATGATGCAACTGAAACGTGATAAAGGTTATGGTGCAACTAAAGCATAATATTGTGATGACGCAACGAATGCAATAATGCAACAAACGCGGTGGCGAGACAAACATTGTGATGTGACTGAAACACGGGACTGAAACACTATGGCGTGGTGACACGAGAAACGTTGTGACGTGACTAAAACGCAATAAACATTGTGACGCGATTGAAATGTAGTATACATTGTGACGCAACTGAAACATGATGGTGCAACAAACATAACGAACACGATGGTGTAGTGGTGAGACAAACAGATAACAAATGGCTCAGGTGCAGTGGCGAACACAATGATATGAGGAATAATTGATGAATTGATGATAAGCTGGAGTGAAAATTTAACTTGTAGCAACAACGTGGAGTAAATGTGGAGAGACATGATAACATCAATTAATGTTATTAAATTATTATAATTATTTTTAAAACTTAAAATGTAGCCCAACTCGAACCCGTGGTTAAGTCTAGGTTCATTTTTAATCCATTATCGGTAAAAATGAAAAAAATTGAACCCAACTCGACTTGAACTTGTGGTGAGTCAGATTGGCTCACGGGTTACAACCCATATTGACACCCACTACTACAAATATCACATTTCACGTCGGTTCTAGAAGGCTTTCACTACAAGAAATTTTAATATTACCGATCGGTCAAAATCCATCGCTAAATGTTTTACGAAATTACCGACGAATAATATTTTTATTATTTATTAAATAATTTACTTATATTTTTATTATTTATTATTTTCCCCTATTACATATTTATAGGCTTCAATTATTATTGGATTAAGAGAATTGTATTTGGCAGGATTCGAACCTAAGTACTTTAGAGTTAGAGACTGATACTCTAACCACTAAGCTACCAGAATTTTTTGATAATAATTTACAAATAAATTATATTTATATACAAATATATTTAAATATTTATATATATAAATATTTAAATATTTAAATATTTATATATATATATTTAATATTTATATATTTATATATTTATATATTTATATATTTATATATTTATATATTTATATATTTATATATTTATATATTTATATATTTATATATTTATATATTTATATATTTATATATTTATATATTTATATATTTATATATTTATATATTTATATATTTATATATTTATATATTTATATATTTATATATTTATATATTTATATATTTATATATTTATATATTTATATATTTATATTTTTATATATTTATATTTTTATATATTTACATATTTATATATTTATATTTTTATATATTTATATATTTATATATTTATATTTTTATATTTTTATATATTTATATATAATTAAATATTTTTATATATTTTTATATATTTATATATAATTAAATATTTATTTTTTAAAATTATTTAATTTAAGAAATTATTATAAATTAATCTAATTATGATTAAATTAAATTATTAAATAAAAAATATTTAATTTTTTAATTAGGTGAATATTTACTAATTGTTAATTTACCGATCGAAATATCCATCGGTAATTTACAGATGAATTTACCGACGGATATATCCATCGGTAATTAATTGTTAATTTATCGACTGGATTTACCGACGGATTCATAAAACGGATTTATCGACGGATATATCCGTCGGTAACTAATTATTATTTTACCGACGGATATATCCGTCGGTAAGATCAAATTCCACAAATATTTTATATCCGTCGGTAAATTCCGTCGGTAATAATTATTTTCCGACGGTTATGAATCCATCGGTAAATATCCGTCGGTAATACGCGATTTTCTTGTAGTGTTTCCACGTCAGTTCCAGAACCAACGTTGAATCAAGCAACGTTGAAAGTTCAAACTTTCAACGTCGGTTGGTGAACCGATGTAGAAAGTTTGACTTTCTACATCGGTTATAAGAAGAACCGATGTAGAAAGTTTGAATTTTTTATTTTTTTTATAATCCCTTTTTATTTATTTAGTTTTATTTATTTATAATACCTTCTATCCTCCTCTATTTATCTAGAGGTCCCTCTCCTGGTCCCCCTCCCCTTTATATTATATTTTTATTTTTTATTATATTATTTTAAGAGAATATTCACTGGCAGGACTAGAGTTGGAGGTCGATACTCCAACCACTAAACTATTAGGATTTTCCGATAATAACTTATAAATAAATTATATTTATATACAAATAAATGTATATCTGTGTAAATATATAAATATAAAATATATAGATATAAAATATATAAATACAAATATATTTATATATTTTGATATATTTATATAGTTATATATTTATATATTGGATGTGAGGGCGCGTTCGAGGGTAAAAGTGTGTGTCGAGTGGATCTTCAAAATTTGATACCAAATTTAATCTAATTAATAGAACAATCTTTTCCTTACATAGATTATTATAAATTAATCAAAATCATCTTTTAATAATTCTTTTTTCCAGACATAGATTAATTTATAATAATTTATTAAATAAAATAATTTTAAAAATAAATATTTAATTATTTTTAATATTTGAAAAATTATTTTAATATAAGAATTTCAATTAAATAATAGAAGAAAAAAAGATAAAAAGAATAAAATAAAATAAAATAAAAATAAATAAAGAAAAAAATTATTTTATATCATTATATAAATAAATTATAAAGATTATATTCTATCATTAAATTACAAACCCATATAAAGAGACTCGCTCACAAATTTGGCATCAAATTTTGAAAACCCACTCGACACACACTTTCACTCTCGAACGCATTCTCACATCCAACATATAAATATGTAAATATATAACTATATAAATATATAATTATATCAAAATATATAAATATAAAAATATATTTATATTTATATATTTTGTATTTATATATTTACAAGAATATACATTTATTTGTATATAAATATAATTTATTTATAAATTATTATCAGAAAATCTTAGTAGCTTAGTGGTTGGAGTATTAGTTTTTATCATTAATGTAATGGGTTCGAATCCTGTCAGTGACAATTCTCTTAATTTGATATTATTTGAACTTTTAACGTCGGTTGACTAAAAATCGACGTTGAATGTGTCAACATTCAACGATTGATTAAAACCGATGTTGAAAGTGTATTCAAAATTCAACTTTCAACGTCGATTTTGAGTCAAACCGACGTTGAATGTGTCAACATTTAACTTTTAACATCGGTTGATTCAAAATCGACGTTGAAAGTGTATTCAATGTCATCTTAGCTTTGACCGACATTATAAATTAATGACGATGTGGAAAACATATTTTGTAGTAGTGACCTCTATTATAATGTTGGGATAACACCCATAAGAAGTGTAAGACAATATTGTATTGTGTGAACCCTTGATAATTTTGTTTTAAGGTTGATGTAGTACATGAGGCTACAAAGAATGTTAAGATGATCCAAAAGAGGATGAAAGCATCTTAAAAAAACAAAAGAGTTATGCTAATAAAAGGAGAAAATATTTCAAATTTGAAGAAGAAGATAACGTGTTCTTGACACTTACACCATGGACTAGGATTGGTGGAACCTTAAAATAGAAAAGTCTATGTCTCATTTCACTATTCCTCATTAAACCCTAAAAAGAGTGGGTGATGTGACTTACCATGTTGTTTTGGCTCATAATTTATTAAATCCTTACTATATATGTTTGATGTGTCTCGATCGCACAAATATTTTCATGATTTATCACATGTGATTGAGTCAAACGATCTTAAATAATAGATAGTTTAACCTTTGAGACCTTATAAACTCAAGCGCAAGATGAATGGGATTTATCCTAAATTATTCAATACAAGTAAATTTGGAGACAAATTTTATATAAGAGAGGATATTACAAGTATTATTTTTCCTTAAATAAAATTAATAAAGTAAAGTTGGCTTATTAAAAAAAGTTAGGAGTGACCCAACCTTATGTCATTCATGAGTGTATAAATAGGGGATAAGACGTTCCCATGCATTTGTTCAATAACTATAACGTGGGAGAAATCTTAGGAGAGATGATGACACATGAGAATTCTCGAGAGAGACTCTAGAATTAGTGATTCACTAGTACAGAAAACACCTTTAACATCGGTTCTTAGCAGCTTTTTACATCGATTCTACAACCGATGTAGATACAACCGATGTAGAAAGTGGGTGAGTTTTAACATCGGTTAAGAACCGATGTAGAAAGTCTGACTTTCCACATCGGTTCTAGGCCATAACCGATGTAGAAAGTCTGACTTTCCACATCGGTTCTA